>JAFBJU010000224.1:1241-217902 GCA_016785305.1 Colistium nudipinnis | reverse complement strand
GCTCAGACATCAGGAAACGGGTGAACGGTCAATACGCACAAAACAGTTTCGCACTTTCGCCCACTTCCCGATGTCCGAGCGACACAGGACCAAGACCAGTGCGTTTGGGGTCCCTGAAAACCCCCTGGTATCAACTTTCACGGTTTTAGCAGTGACCCTTCACTAAAACCCTAACCCAAATTCCACAGTTATAGTGGGTTTAAGCCTGGAATTGGTGTTTTGTTAACCCTACCCTAACCCTAATTCCACAGTTATAGGGGTTACAAGAGTGGAACTAGGGTTAGGGTTTTGGAGAAGAGTTGCTGCTAAAACCATGAAAGTTGGTACCAGGGGGTTTTCAGGCACCCCGAACGCACTGGTCTTGGTCTTGTGTCGCTCGGACATCGGGAAGTGGGCGAAAGTGCGAAACTCTTTTGTGCGTATTGACCGTTCACCCGTTTGCTGGTGTCAGAGCGTCAAGGGACCAAGACCAGCGCGTTCAGTATCCCTGAAAACCCCAGAGTACCAACTCTCTTCTCCCTAACAGCAACTATTCACCAAAACCCTAACCCTAGCTCCAGTCTTGTAACCCCTATAACTGTGGAATTAGGGTTAGGGTAGGGTTAACAAAACACCAATTCCAGGCTTAAACCCACTATAACTGTGGAATTTGGGTTAGGGTTTTAGTGAAGGGTCACTGCTAAAACCGTGAAAGTTGATACCAGGGGGTTTTCAGGGACCCCAAACGCACTGGTCTTGGTCCTGTGTCGCTCGGACATCGGGAAGTGGGCGAAAGTGCAACATTTTTTTGTGCGTATTGACCGTTCACCCGTTTCCTGATGTCTGAGCATCACGGGACCAAGACCAGCACGTTCGGCATCCTTGAAAACCCCCCAGTACCAATTCCCATCTTTTTTTTTAACCCTTTTTTTTAAACCCGAACGCACTGGTCTTGGTCCCGTGTCGCTCGGACATCGGGAAGTGGGCGAAAGTGCGAAACTGTTTTGTGCGTATTGACCGTTCACCCGTTTCCTGATGTCTGAGCGTCACGGGACCAAGACCAGCACGTTCGGCATCATCGAAAACCCCCCAGTACCAATTCCCATCTTTTTAGCAGCAACTCTTCACCAAAACCCTTACCCTAGTTTCACTCTTGTAACCCCTATAACTGTGGAATTAGGGTTAGGGTTAGGGTTAACAAAACCCTAATTCCACAGTTATAGGGGTTACAAGAGTGGAACTAGGGTTAGGGTTTTGGTGAAGCGTTGCTGCTAAAACCATGAAAGTTGGTACCAGGGGGTTTTCAGGCACCCGGAACGCACTGGTCTTGGTCCCGTGTCGCTCGGACATCGGGAAGTGGGCGAAAGTGTGAAACTGTTTTGTGCGTATTGACCGTTCACCCGTTTCCTGGTGTCAGAGTGTCAAGGGACCAAGACCAGCACGTTCAGAATCCCTGAAAAGCCCAGAGTACCAACTCTCATCTCCCTAACAGCAACTTTTCACCAAAACCCTAACCCTAGCTCCAGTCTTGTAACCCCTATAACTGTGGCATTTGGGTTAGGGTTTTAGTGAAGGGTTGCTGCTAAAACCATGAAAGTTGGTACCAGGGGGTTTTCAGGGACCCCGAATGCACTGGTCTTGTTTCTGTGTCGCTTGGACATTGGGAAGTGGGTGAAAGCGCAACACTGTTTTGTGTGTAGGGTTAACAAAACCCTAATTCCAGGCTTATAACCCCTTATAATTCTGGAATTTGGGTTAGGGTTTTAGTGAAGGGTCGCTGCTAAAACCATGAAAGTTGGTACCAGAGGGTTTTCAGGCACCCCGAACGCACTGATCTTTGTCCTGTGTTGCTCGGACATCAAGAAGTGGGCGAAAGTACAAAATATCTTTGTGCGTATTGACCGTTCCCCCGTTTCCTGGTGTCAGAGCGTCACGGGACCAAGACCAGCACGTTCAGAATCCCTGAAAACCCCAGAGTATCAACTCTCATCTCCCTAACAGCAACTTTTCACCAAAACCCTAACCCTAGTTCCACTTTTGTAACCTCTATATCTGTGGAATTGGGGTTAGGGTTAGGGTTAACAAAACCCTAATTCCAGGCTAACACCCACTATAACTGTGGAATTTGGGTTAGGGTTTTAGTGAAGGGTCACTGCTAAAACCGTGAAAGTTGGTACCAGGGGGTTTTCAGGGACCCCGAACGCACTGGTCTTGGTCCTGTGTTGCTCGGACATCGGAAAGTGTGCAAAAGTGCGAAATAGCTTTGTGCGTATTGACCGTTCACCCGTTTCCTGATGTCTGAGCGTCACGGGACAAAGACCAGCTCGTTCGGCATCCCTGAAATCCCCAGTATCAACTCTCATCTTTTTAGCAGCAACCCTTCACCAAAACCCTAATCCTAGTTCCCGGCTTATAACCCCTATAACTGTGGAATTTGGGTTAGGGTTTTAGTGAAGAGTCGCTGCTAAAATCATGAAATTACTAGGGGGTATTCAGGGATCCCGAATGCACGGGTCTTGGTCCCGTGTCGCTTGGACATCGGGAAGTGGACGAATGTACACAATTGTTTTGTGTGTCTTGAGCGATCACCTGTTTTCCGATGTCCGAGGGACAAGGGAGCAATACCAGCGTCTTCTGCATCCCTGAAAACCCTCAAGTACCAATTCTCATCTTTCTTGCATTGAGCCTTCACCAAAACCCTAACCCTAGTTCCACTCTTATAACCCCTATAACCAGGGCAATTCAACTTCATTAGCAACCAAATATGAATATCAGTGGGGGTTAGTTGGCCATACTTTTTCAATAAATCAATGCAAATAACTCAAATTATTATGCACTGCATTCGTGTGTATGCTCCAACAGGTTCGATGCTCAGGTTGGGTGCGTCACACAAGTGACGTTATGGATTCCAGATTTTTGCTGCGCATGATCATTTGCGTACAGCTTATGTGTACTCTGGCTATACAATACATGCCAGCCCGATTTTCAGGCAACCTTTTGCAGGCCAGAGAAAAGTTCCGAAGGGCCTTTTCTGGCCCACGGGCCGCTAGTTGAATAGGCCTGTTGTAGTAAATCTTACATACCTGACCCTTTTTGTGTAGTGCCATTTTTTAGTTATCAACACTCAGCATTACACATTTTAAAGTTTAAATTTGTACTGTTTTGCCATAATGCAGTAGAGAAAATCAAGTGTTCATATTTAGGAAACATAAAGCTTTTTTATGGGTGGGGACGGGTGGGTAAAATAAATAAATCACACTTGCAGGCAAAAGTAGTGACACATTAATGCCAAAGATACCTCTGAGGGGAGGGGTTTACAATAAGAGTGCTAAATAGGTGTATGACTGTATCCTCCAGCTGACTTGTGAAACCTGATCTCAATGTGGGGCGTCTTCTTTAAATAGCAGGTCGCAATGACCACAAACACAGAGGTGGAGAAGGAAGACTCATTTGACAAATGGCATGTAAATACACATACATGTGACAAGTCAAACACTGATTTGGATGCAGTACCTCTTGTGGTTTAGAGAACACAGCAGCTCTTAAATTGTATTCTTCTCATAACATTATCATTTTAATTTTGTGACAGGTATCCGGTTTCCCACTTTTTGGCGTTGGTGTTGCTGTCAGACAGACAGAGCTCCAGGACGAGATTTATTAATTAAAAAAATATGGATGGAATAGTAAATTGCCTGCAGATTTTGCCCGTTAACATGACACATAATGTGACATGACTTTTTAATTAGATGTGATGTACATCAAGTCTGTCAAGATATATTTAATAATAAGTGTGACAGTTCTCAAAGGTATGATGACCTGTTGCACTGACATGTACCACCATGAAGTTTGACATAACTTCAAGTGTTTGTTTCTGTCTTATCAATATGGCTTTAGAGGTTCTGACGTTGATAATATGCATCACTGGCCCTTTCCTTATGGATGGCTGAGTTGAGTGTGCTTCTTTCCATCAGATGTGGATAGACATGCACTGCAGCTTTCTGTAGACTGTAGCTGTTTCACTACATTGACAGATTTCTATAAAAAAAGCCCAGAAAGACTTGTGAAGGCAATGAGAGAGAATAATGGTGGAGCAATATGTCTCAAAAGCACAACTGGTGAAGTTTGTTAAATAAAAATTGATGCTATGAAACAGATTTAACAATTCAAACCACAGAAATGTTGGCTTCATAATTATAGAGGATTTGAGAATTATTGACGGAAAGGTTCATTAGAGATGGCATTGGAGCTGCTGCTTTCACATTATGAATGATACCAATTAAGCTGTAGGTCACTGCCAATATGTTCACTAAGCCCACACTGAGACGTTTTTAAATACTGTCAGAGTCAAATACATGTTTCAGAGCCTATATGTTCTACTTTAAGAAAACTTTTTTTTTTTTAAGTAATTCAATTAATGAAGAAACTCTGAACTGACGAGGTGAAGTGTGAATCAAAAACGAATATATCCCAAGGGGATGACCATGACATTTGAGAAAGTAGATTTTATATGTATACAAAAAATGTAAGCTATTTGGGAAGTAAAGAAAGTTTTGACCAGAAAATATGTATAATTAAAGCAATCACACACAGGCTGTTCAGTGGTGACTGCTGACCCACTAACCTCTTGGTAGTCACATTACAGTCTTTGTATTTGCCACGGTGCGCATTCACCTGTTGGAGCTATGCAGTAAATCAGCTGTCAGAAAACATTTGCTGCAGTCTAAAATTGGAACTAGTAGTGGAAAGAGTGACAGTAGAAACCAACAGGTTTTTAGAGCATCATTCCTGGCTGCACCAATACATTTAAAAAATACAGAGGGTAGTAGAAAGGAAACAAGTCTGTCATCAATTTGAATTCTTGAATCCTTTGTTTCAGAGCCATGTTGCTATGAAACAGATTAAACTATTCAAATTGACGACAGGCTGGTGTCTGTTTCATTTTTCATGCTATTGGCCAAAATAGACACACATTACTTGATACAAAATTCAAAATCAGAGATTACAAGAACTAAATGAGCAGATAAGCATGCAGTCAAGACTTCATCTACCCTAACCCTTTAATGCATGTGTTTTCCTTGACTTTTTCCCTGCATTTCTTTGACTCGACAAATATTTATCTGATTTCAATATTTTACATCTAATCTATAAATGTATATCTATAAGTACTGTGATATATTATGAAAACAGAATTACGATGAATTCAACTACACATAAAAACATGAGTAGAAATTAGTAGCATAAAAAAAGTATTTAAGGGGTAAGGTATAAATTATGTGGACTCAAATAATAATACTAATAATAAATACATTTTCTTTCAATGAATACAGGTAAATCTGTAAATTAATTTGGTTGCCCCCATGTTTGTGGACCATTTGACTGTGTGCTGGCAGGTATGAGTGTGTGACTCAGAGCGAGTGGGAGGGTGAGCAGATTGATGCTGGCAGCTGTATGGCTGTCGTGCTCGGCCTGTGGATCAAGTGGCACTGGAGGTGCAGCATGAGGCTCGACTGGCTGCCAACCCGAGGGGCAGTTAGTCTTTCTCCTGTGGGTGATTATGTATCTGCAGAGGGCGCTGAAATTCTATAATCCTACAATTACAGGTCTTGACCGTTAGCAACAGACTCGTCGGAAGAAGTTAATTCCGTTTTTCCTGATGAAAAGCTCTTTACTAAACTGAATTTGCTGATATCAAAGTTTCAAATTAGCTCATAGCGGCTCTGGAGTGAGTACACCATTATCCTGATAAATAATTGTTTTGGGACTTGTGTCAACCCAAAGCATTCTGTCATCATGGCAGCTGAGTGCACAATCAAGTTCCCAATCTAGCCCTATTTTATTTTTAAAATAATTCCTGATTCCTGTAGATATCATTCTTCCTCTTGGTGGAAACAAATTGTATGACGTACAAGTAACTGTGCAGGGTAAAAAGCTAGTGATAACACTGGCTGTGAGAAAAGTAGAAAATAAATAATAAGATACAGATAAACGTTGTCTCACTTGATATCATTTATAGTGTAGACTAAGATATCTCTTTATTAGGCTGTCATAGTGCCATATATATTGCTGCATGAGGAGCACGATTCTCAGTGAGTGAGAGTCAAAAGTGCTGCTATCCTCCTACACTACATGTATCACCATCAGCGATTGCTCGCCAATCTCGAATAGACAAATAAAAGCTGACAGCGTGTCGTACTTAGTGTATACAGCAGCACAGACTATTCCTCTAGACAGACCTGTCTCCCCACAGCTAGTGTAGGAACAAGAAACTATATTTCACATGTATTTGTTATGACATTTTCTCACTTTTGGGTACTCTTTTAAACCGATTTTAAATAAGCGTAGGTCATCACTTTTTAAAGCCATAGATGTCGGACATTTTTGTCCTCATACCTCACATGTAGCTGTTGCCTGCAGACATTTTGTGACACATACTGCTCATTTACTCAAGGTCACAGGAGAATGGAGAGACAGGGGGGCAGGAGTGAGAGTAGAGAGAGCAACCCTGACTACTTAAATGATAAATTATTAGAAAGGAAGTAGATTTCCAATGTCATTACTTACAACAATTTTTGATAGGGGGATTGAAAGATAAATGCAAGAAGATTCAGATTTGTCGGTGCTGTAGCTACTTGATGACATAACAGTTTAAGTGTTGCCTTTGTGGATTCCAGCGGTTTTGTTTTGAAGCTTACAGAGCTTGACACAAAAATATTTCTCATAAAAGAGGAACAATGCATTGTAATAGTCTTAAAATATTATTTTTACTTTCAACTTTACCCTAACTTTAACTTTATTCTCTTCTTAACCTTAAAACAATGTTTTAAGAAAGCCCTTACGCTATGAGGATAAAGTGGTTACTACTTTTGCATTTCCTCAGTTGTTTTGAACTTATGTATGTCTATACAACAACAAATATAATTGATGTCTTTTTGATGATTTGACCTATTTTTTTCAAGTCCTCACAGAGCCTGCATATTAGGCTTGAACAAAAGCTCTGCTCATGCAGAGCTAAGTTATAAGCAGTAAACATTAAGTAAGTACACAGAGGTAATAATAATATTGATATGGGTATTACGTAATTTGTCATATAGGCTCAACACCAACATTCATCTCTCATCTTGCTTGTTTTATCTGCTTTTATCTGCATTATTAAGGATAGCATATTAACTGAAGCTTGTGTGTTCCGAGAGCTGCGTGGTAACAGATTTTTTTTTCTGACTATGATTTCATGGCATTTTCTTTTTGACAATGTATTTTTTTATATTTATGGACAAAATACTAAAACATGACATTATTGCTTTTTTTTAGATCACATACTATACCATGACATATTTATTTAACCTTTTTTCTATACTTTGACCTTTCTGAAGTTTGCATTTATGAATTTTTTGGCTATATTTTGGAAGACACACTATAATGTATATGTATAATGTAAAGTTGTTCATATTTTTCGAATTTTTAGACTTTTTTCCTGATGTTTGACCTTTTTGATACTATACTATGATGTTTTTGGTCAAATTGTGTCCCCGAGATGATATTGGCATCTCTCCAGCAACCAGCACAATCTCCTTTTTCTTTGCGATGTTGGTCGGAGTGGGATTCGAACCAGCTACATTTTTTTCACTGTATTTTCACTTATTTTTCAGCTCTACCCTATTTTAACACCCTGCCATTGCTCATTTGCAAGTTTCGAATATCTTAGACTTTTTAAATTTTTTGACTTTTTTTGGCACATATAAGGCTATAATAAGGCTTTTGTTTTGTCAAATTTTAGACGACATGTTAAACTATAATGTTTTCACTTTTTTCACTTTTTAAGCTCTTCCCTATTTTCAGGCACTGTCGATGCTCCTTTGCGAATTTTGAATGTTTTTGACTTTTTTGGCAGACATAAGGCGTTTTTTGTAATATTTTGGACGACATGTTACATTATGATGTTTTCACTTTTTTTTTAAGCTCCTCCCTATTTTTAGGCACTGCCGATGCTCATGAGCAAGTTTCGAGTATCTTTGACTTTTTGACATTTTTGACTTTTTTTTGGCACACATAGGGCTAAAGTAAGGCATTTTTCGTCAAATTTGTTATACTATGATGTTTTCACTTTTTCACTTTTTTAAAGCTCTTCCCTATTTTTAGGCACTCTTGATGCTCCTGTGCGAGTTTCGAGTGTTTTTGACTTTTGACATTTTTGACATTTTTGGCCGACATAAGGCGTTTTTGTCCAATTTTGGACAACATGCTATACTATGTTGTTTTCACTTTTTTACTGTTTTTTCACTGTTTTTTCACTTTTTTTTAGCTCCACCCTATTTTTAGGAACTGTCGATGCTCTTTTGAAAATTTCAAGTGACTTTTTGACATTTTTGAAGATTTTGGCACACATAAGGCTATAGTAAGGCGAATTTGTCCAATTTTGGTCAACATGTTATATTATGATGTTTTCACATTTTTCAAATTTTTCAAATTTTTCACATTTTTCACATTTTTCACATTTTTCCCAGCCCTACCATATTTTTAGGCACTCTCAATGCTCCTGTGCCAGTCTGGAGTGTTTTTGACTTTTTTACATTTTTGGCCGACATAAGGCTATAGTAAGGCGTTTTTTGTAAAATTTTGGACGGCATGTTATATAATGATGTTTTCTCTTTTTTCACTTTTTTCAAAGCTCTTCCCTATTTTTAGGCACTCTTGATGGTCCTGTGCGAGTTTTGAGTGTTTTTGACTTTTTGACATTTTTGGCCAACATAAGGCTATAGTAAGGCGTGTTTTGTCAAATTTTGGACAACATGCTGTATTATGACGTTTTCGCTTTTTTTTCAGCCCTATTTTTAGGCACTCTCGATGCTCCTGTGCGAGTTTCGAGTGTTTTTGGCTTTTTGACATTTTTGACTTTTTTGGCCGTCTTAAGGCTATAGTAAGGCGTTTTTTGTACAATTTTGGACAACATGCTATATTATATTGTTTTCACTTTTTTACAGTTTTTTCACAGTTTTTTCACTTTTTTTTAAGCTCCTCCCTATTTTTAGGCACTGTCGATGCTCTTTTGAAAATTTCAAGTGTTTTGACTTTTTGACATTTCTGAAAATTTTGAAAATGTTGGCACACATAAGGCTATAGTAAGGCGCATTTGTCCAATTTTGTCCATGTTATATTATGATGTTTTCCCTTTTTTCCCTTTTTTTCAGCCCTACCCTATTTTTAGGCACTCTCGATGCTCCTGTGCCAGTCTCGAGTGTTTTTGACTTTTTGACATTTTTGGCCAACATAAGGCTATAGTAAGGGGTTTTTTGTAAAATTTTGGACGGCATGTTATATTATGATGTTTTCACTTTTTTCACTTTTTTTTAAACTCTTCCCTATTTTTAGGCACTCTTGGTGGTCCTGTGCGAGTTTTGAGTGTTTTTGGCTTTTTGACATTTTTGACATTTTTGACATTTTTTGGCCGACGTAACGCTATAGTAAGGTGTTTTTTGTCAAATTTTGGACAACATGCTATATTATGACATTTCCTTATTTTTCAGCCCTACCCTATTTCGATGGTCCTGTGCGAGTTTCAAGTGTTTTTGGCTTTTTGACATTTTTGACTTTTTTGGCCGACATAAGGCTATAGTCAAATTCTGGACAACATGCTACACTATGACGTTTTTTACTTTTTTCACCACTACCATATTTTTTTTGCATTGCCGATGTTGCTATGCATGTTTCAAGTGTTTTTTTAATTTTTGACTTTTTTCTTTTTCACAATTTTGAGTTTTGGACATTTTTGACTTTTTTGGCACATATAAGACTATAGTAAGGCATTTTTTGTAAAATTTTGGACGAATATATGTATTTAATTTTGTTTTGACTTTTTGCCAATTTATAATCAAATTGACCTTGGCTATATATTCTATGTTTACATTATTTATATAGATTAAACAAATTAACTACGTTAAATAAAACAACCAACACTTTATTTCATAGTTACAATAATTGACTACATAATCGTTAATAATAAACAGTTTAACTAAGTATCAGCTCACTCGATTAGCCAATTATATAATTTGCTTTTAAAGCATGTTGATTATTTTACATGGGCTGAGCTCATAGTGTCTGAAGGTGAACAAGTGTCTCATTGGTAGACACCTGAATCATTATTAACGTAAGTTGGCACTGGATGTACACTTCTCATAGTCCATCACTCTCACTGTTATTTATAAAAAGAAAGGGTTGAGTGAGAGTTACCAAGGCAACATGTCCTCTGATCCAAATATCTGCATGCATGTCTCCAGCACTGTAAGTATGTTGGAATTGAATTTTTCCTATCTTTCAAACAACCTCACATTCCTTCATTTGGTGCTCAGAAAACATTATATCTGTCATTGACTGTGATTAAATCCCAACTGTGTGTCTATGTTAGGATTACAACTATATTTAGTTCTATATAAATCAATCAATCAATGAAAAAGGTATGTGGTGGCGGCGCAGCAGTGTTTGAGCCTTCACGGGATGCAGCACTGGTACTATAGGTGCAATCAACCTCCTTCACTTAGCTTCTCAGCCAGGAAGAACGGCCCATAAAGTTCACCTTTTTCAGCTTTAACAGTGACTTAGTTTCCTACATTGAACCAACTAATACTGATTTGCAACCAATCATGGATTAAGAAAACCTTCCTTTTACTTACTGTGGAGCCACTGCCAAAATGTGGCAAAAAAATAAAAACAACACACCAACACAGCATTGTAATTAAACTAAATTTTAACAATTGTCAGTTCTATGGTACAATATTGAACAGGAGTCACAAAGTGCACAAGAGGCATTGGTTCAAAAAGAAGGTTAATACATTGTGTTTTCAAGGTTTTCATGAATTATGAACAGCAGGGCAAAACAGAGAAAAAGAACAATAAGCAAAAAGTACCTTTGTAGATATCTCATACTTATGACAAGATCCAAACAGGGATGAAAAATAGACCTATAACATTATTGTATTACCAAGTCAATATGCCACTACAAGTTGTTCCTTTGATTTCAAATTTGATCATCTCTTACAGTAGAAGGGCTTCCAAAAGGCAGCACGTATCCTGCTATCAAATCCTCCATTATGTAACTTGTGAATTCTGATGACATTGTACATCTATGGAGAGATCAGGTTAAGGTAGGGCGGACTTAATTGCTATGCGCTAGGAACACCAGTGGCAAAGAGGCACCAAAAACATAATAAATATGTCAAATAAAAAAACAAGAATCCGACAGGGTTGTAATAAAAAGGCCCATGTCATCTACATGTTTTCATACATTGTCACATTATTCATCCAGTTGAGCAGCACCATGTCCCCTCACGCTAAAATAACCACCACCATAACAAAAACTAGTGTGGAGGAAGCCCATCAACAACTGGGTTGACAGATCTTTGTTCATCAATTAGACAACAATTCTATTGCGCACACAAAGTCCTTCAAACATTTCACTACACTCATGGCAAGATGGGGGGGAAAATGATTTGTGTTAGATGGGTTTAAAGGAAAGCTCATGAACTAGAGATATCTCTCTTCATGCAAATATAATCAAAAGGACAGAAAACACCCACAAGATGTGATGAGTTCCTGTTGCCCTGCCTTTCTCAACATTATTTTTTGTGCAAACACCTGTTTTGCCCTTTGATGATTTTCTTTACACATTAACAACCACTAACCTTATTAAGATCCCCAGGATGGGTTCACCTGCCTGCATTTTCTTTTCATCTCATTTTAATGGTGAGGATGTTTGTTTGGTATTCTCACAAAAAATCCCCAAGTTGTTATTATGGTGATGGTCATCAATTCGCCAGTTCTCCTTTTTAGGTGGATTTAGGCTCACATGGAGGCACTTTGTGTCACGGCCATTATATATAATATATATATATACATTATGTGTGTGCATATAATCTAATGAGTACAAATTATCTCCTAACACACCTGAGATAGATAGATGAGAGGCAACAGCGAGGACAGTCTGTAGAAATTATTAATCTGTAATTCTCTGAGGGGGGCACAAGGATTAACACTCCAAGCTCAGACTGCCTGTGCAGAACCTCTGCAGCCTTCGGAAAAAAAAGACAGATAGACAGAAAAGAACCCTCCACCAGCTATTAAAGCCTTGCGCCTCCCCCCCCCGCCAGAAACAGATAAGTAAGCTCAGTGTGATTCTTGGTTTAGTTTCTCATTGACAGCAAACTAAATGGAGCCGTTTAGTGGCACATAGCTGCCTTCATCCTTTAAGCCTGCCAGTTTCTCTCTACAAAACATCTCTTTCTCACATCGTCGTGTTTATTGGAATCCAAAGCTGATATTTTTTGAGTGGACACCTTGGGAGAGAGTAGGCGCCATCTCATTTCCACCCTGAAGACATGCTGTAGTGAATCTTACATACCTGACCTGTGACCCTTTCAGCGCAGTGCCATTCTCCTCAATTATCAACACCCAGCTTTGAAAGCCCATGCCTGACCTCATGCAGCTCGTCAATCTTTCCATCCAGAATATCCATGAATTTTTTCAGCTCGCCCTTCATGTTGCCCTGTTTTTGTCGACTGTCACCTACGTCCATTTCAAGACCCTCTATCCTCCCCTCTAGTTCCTTGTTCTTCGTCTCTGCAGCCTGTGGACAGAGGTTAGGGAAGAGAGTTGTGACACTGCAGTAAACGAGTCAAATGGGGGACACAGGAAAATCTAATTAGAGCCTCCTGAGGGAGGCCAGAGAAATAGGTACAATATTTTCAAAGCACTTATTCCAATTATAGCAACTTGCAGAAAAGAAAAGAAGTTCAGATGGACGAGGAATTTCACTCCAATATAAGCTGTTAAAATTATAAAGAAAAAAGGTTGCATTCATACTAAATTCTGCCATAAAGCAGCAGGAAAAATAAAGTCTTCATATTTAGGAAACATATAGCCTTTTTATGTGTGAAGGTAAAAAGCAAATGTTCAGACTTGCAGGCGACAGGAGTGACACATTAGCGCCAAAGATACCTCTGAAAGGAGGGGTTTGAAATAAGAGTGCTACATAGGTGTGTGCCTGCATGACTGGATCCTCCAGCTGACTTGTGAAACCTGATCTCCACGTGGGGTGTCTTCTTTAAATAGCAGGTAGCAATGAACACAAACACAGAGGTGGAGTAGGTAGATTTGAAATACAGCATGTAAGAACACATTCAAGTCAAAAGACAAACACTGTTTTGGAGGTGGTGCCACTTTAAACTATACTATGCTTCTCCCCAGTTTGGATAGCCAGTTACATAAACTCCTGCTTCAGCCCGTTCTGTTGTCACTGAAATTCATCCCGCTGGCTGTTCTACAGAAACAAACCGGGCAGTCAAGCTTTGTGAAGCACAAGAACTTCAGGCATGCCGCTGTTGGTTTTATCCCCCCCGCCCCTCAGCTTGCAAGGCAGCACATGCGTGAGAGCTTGGTGGATAAAATCTTGCTCTGAGTGAGAACAAGGCGAGAGCAGCGTCGCTTTCAATCAGACTTGGCACTAATGGGGCGTACAGTCATTCAACATGCTGGTACTTCTGGTTTTCCTGGACCTCTGATATTACTCAATGGGAACCCAGCCTTGAACAGGTGCTCTTTGTTACAAAGACGTGTGGGAGTTATGGGCGTGAATCTATACCGATCAAGGAATTTTGGCAACAGCAAATGATCACGCCCAAAGTTACACACGTAACCTGCACACCGAAAATAACAATTAAGTTGACGAACAACGTCAGCTGTTTTTGAATCAGCAAAACAAATCAAAGCTGCATTGTTAGGAAACGAATGAGCCACGTCAGAGACGTGATTTCTCTGCATCACACTTGAGGAAATTGAAAATCGTTTCAAATGGGCAATAATCCACTTAGCAATGTACAAGGGATGGAACTATAGCAATTCAGTTTCCACATTATGCGTTAGTGAAACACGCGAGAGGAATGTTGTGTCACCAGCCCTCTGGCACATGGACGAACAGGAACATTAATGAGAAAGTGGTGTTTTGAGCCTGTGTTAGCTCTCTGCGACATTCATCGCGTGGGCCTTTGTGCAGTAAGGTCTATACATCTCTGAGCTGTGCTTTCATGCTGTTCTAAATCATACCAAAGCCAAATGTGGGATTTCTGGGTGCTTACCTGCAGTTTTGCAGTGATGCCCTCACACTCGGCCATGAGCTGGGGGATTATCTCTGCCTGCTTCCTCAGGTTCTCCAGCTCCTGGGAAAATATGTTCAGAAAGCATTAAAGATTTTTTTTTATATAGGCAAACTTCTCGAATGGTTTGTGAATTACACATTTAACTGAGAATTGGGCAAGAAGAGTGAAGAGAACTTTATAGAGCTTTTGCGTTTTTGTTACAGACACACTTCAGGGGGTAATGTTTGCTCTCTCCTCAATTAAACATACATTTTCTCTCATAGTGTCCATTATTGCTTCAGTCACTTCAACACAAGGTAATAAATGGCCGGATCTTTTTAGTCACCTGAAGCAGCTTTGTTCTGTTAGACAGGGTAGGTTCAATGCTTAATAATTCATAGGCACATTTTTAACGGGAGGAGGTATGTGTATGTTTCTAGATGAGGGTGAGTCACTGGGGAGATCTGCTTCTGTGGCTGTCTGCTGTGCAAACAATGAGACTTCTTTCTGCGGGCCCCTCCGGTTAGTGATCGCAGCAACATGGCTGATACTCAAGGCTGTAGAAACTGTCCACCTCCTCTGGGAGCCCAAATGGGTCTTACAAACCCTAGTCACAAAAATCTGTGTTTTACAACAGTTACAAGGACTGTTGAATGGTAATTAAGTTTTTAACTGATTGGAAAACCAACAGAAAATTAAACAGGAACATATTTGAGGGGCAATAAATCAATTCTTTCATTTATCATTAACAATTATTAATTATTAACTATTAACGATTAATTATGGATGTGCTACTTGTCTCTTATTCAAGCTGATTGTGTCTCCCTGCCATAGCTGACAGGATCAAAGACACAATAGGAAAGGGCAGCGGGACTCACAGAGTCTGCAGCCAGGCAGGACTCATTCTCATTAGAAATAACTGCACCACCGGGCTCCACTGTGCTGATAGTCGGCCTGTTGGGATAGCGGATGGTTGCTAATGGTAATTGAGGCAAAATGCTGTGACAACAAAGTCAGGGGATTGATTTTCACTGTAGTTGGACTATTTGCAAAGTGTAGACCAATCACAAGACATATATCTAATTAATGACTGAAAAATATGCTGCACAGAACAAAAAATATAAGTTAGGTGTGAAAATAACTGTATCAACCTATCCTTTCATTTCCTACTGAGGTATAATCACCTCCTGAGGGAGAGGAGTGGTTGCCCAGTAAGAAGAAAAAGCAAAGAAGTTGAGAGACACTGTGTCTATGGGGATCCGAAGGAGAAAGTCAATCTTAGACAGCTAACTAACTTTTAAACAAATATACATTTGAAAGGGAGTGAGTGAATCAAATTATTTTAAGACATTGTCTGTTTAAGACTTCAGACCGGTGTGTCGTTTCAGGACTAATGTGATGCAAAAGTCTCACCTGCTCTTTGTCCCGTAGCTCAGCGTCCAGCTCCTGCACTCGTACGCTCAGTTGGGCATTATTCTGCTTCTCCTGATTGGCTTCAGCACATTGGGCTTCAAGCTGTGCAATCTGAACACCAGATAAATAAATACCAATAATAATTTAATGTTTTACATTAAAAGTGATCAGCGTGACAACGGAGTTCTTTTGGATTGTTTTTAGTGTATTTAAAATCCTGGGTATTAGCCATCTTGAAGGGACTCATAGCAACACCAGTCCAGCTGCAGTAACAGCCCCCATTGATTATGAAACTAAAATAAGGCTATTTATAGTAGACTTGGAGCTGAGACTCTGGTGCAGGGAACACAGAAGCTCACAAAATGTACTCTTTTAACTCAAAGTAAAGAAACCGGAATTGTATCAACCAAATTTTGGTGAGATTTAATCATCTAATGACACAGATTTTAAGTGATTACCAGACTATTACAAAAACATTCAAATGTTGTGATGGTGTGCGGTGCAGTAGTGTTCCCTAAAAAGGAAACCAGGTTCAACCTGTCCCCTTTTGAGCCAACAGTATCAAATACAGTTTATGTTCATCATTTCAGCTTGGTGTGTGAATGAAAGGTTGTATTACCTTTTCCCTGAGCGTGTCACTCTCATCCTTGCAGGCAGCAAGTTGTTTTTTCCAGCTCTCTACATTAGCTGAGGATTCCTGGAGAGCATCCACCAGCCTTGCATTATTTTCTCTTAAAGTCTGCAGCTCGGTTTCCCACTTTTTGGCGTTGGTGTTGCTGTCAGACAGACAGAGATCCACAAGGAGAATTATTTTTTTTTAAATGTGTATAGAATAGTAAATTGCCTTCAGATTGTGCCTGCTAACATGACACATACTGTTGCATGACTATTACATAAGATGTGATGAGCATCGAATCTGTCAAGATATATTCAGGTTACTAAAAATAAAGTGTGAATAATCATCATGTCATCAGACATGAGTTTTTTCTCATGTTGCATTGACATATGTTGCACTGACATCTACCAACATAAAGTTTGACATCATTTCATACCACAGTTTGTTTGTTTCTTATAAAAATGGCTTTAGAGGTTTATATCTAGTATGCATCACTGCCTCTCTCCTTATGCATGGCTGAGTTAAGTGTGCTTCTTTCCATCAGATGTGGATAGACATGCACAGCAGCTTTCCGTAGACCGTGGCTGTTTCACTATTGTGACACATTTCAACAAAAAAAAAAAAAAAAGACTTCTGAAGGCATAAAAAAGGCCAAAGAGAGGGAACAATGGTGGAGCAATACGTCTCAAAAGCACAACTGGTGAGGCTTGATAAATGAAAAGTAAGGCTTTGAAGCAGTACAGATTGAATGATTAAAAACAACATTTTGTATCATATAGGTCGAATTAAATCGATTGACAAAGTAAATATTGATGTATTTGTCAAGTCAGCTGGAGGATCCAGTCATCAGTTAACACTTCAGCATAATAAAATATGTCTTGCTTAGTTGCAGTCTAAAGCATAACTCCAGAGGGTCTGCTTATTGGTATTTGGTCTTTTGTTCCATCTGGATCAAATCAGTATTTTTTTTTTTTTTTTTTTATATAAATTTACTCTGCAGTTTGTACTTTACTCTGAGGCCCTTGGGTCATTTCAATTCCATCTGGAACTACATCTGGTGCGTTATGCAATTTCTAATTGATACACTCAGCATCTGGATTATAAAGGCCAGATAAGTAAGTTTGCAGCAGCATCACCCTTTCGATTTGATCAGATAACAACTAAGCATTTCAAAGACCCCACCAGCAGAAGAGTTTTGTGGAAAGACAAGAACAAAACAAGAATAAAACTGTAAAGCAATCAGGGGTTGTTGAGAATTTATGAGGCCACACTTGCTATTGCACCATTGCTATTGCTCCGCGGACGCTCTCAGCTGTCCACTGCTCTGTGGCCTTGCATGCGCCACAGATGGGTTAAATGCAGAGGACAAATTTCCTCCGACTTGTGTGTTTGCATGTGCATGTTTGTGTGGGACGATGTGTAATTCTAATTCGAATTTGGAGTACATCAATTTATCTTTTTAATCGCCAGCTGCAAACTAATTTATGTATGTATTCTCTCATTTGGCCTGATGCTTCCATGGAATTAAGCCTTACCTCTGTTCTATTGCACTCTTGAGATGTTCATTCTCAGTCTCCAGCACAGCAGCTTCTGGACCGACATGCGAGATTTTCTCATCATCTGTCCCATTAATGCTGGATGCCTGGTTGGTGGAGGGTGTCTCACTTCCAGACTCCTGACATTGGAAAGTGAGACACTTGTTATGGCTCAGGCCAGGATTTAAATAAACTTTCTAAAGGTTTATGGGGTTCCAGGTACCGAGTGTGAAAAGGGGCAGAGCACTCATTTTTTCTGCAGTCAAGTTGTCTTTCTCTCTTCAGAAAGCAGCAAGATCTAATTTACCTGGGAGTGATTGCTTAGTGTCTCCGTCTTGTCTTGAGATTTGTCCCTCGCTAGCTTGGCTGCATCTTTTACCTCCTGGAACTTCTCAGCAAACTGAAAATATTAAGAGAAATGTGATCATTAATAGAGAGCTGGTGTGTCACAAACAGTGTGGCTCATCTTAAAATATTTAGGGAGGGGGGGGGGAAATCAGAAATAATTGGCTCCATGATTATAGTGATGATTCGAGAATGATTTACAGAAACCTTCAATTCCCCACATCGGGTGTTCAAGCTGGTCACTCATCAGATTCGGGATAAATGCATAAATTGGCTCGTCTCTATGTCACTGTAGGTGGAGCAGCAGAAGGGTTTTTCTTTTCACCTTGGACAACTGCTGCTCCGAAGCAAAGCCCAGTCCAAACACAGTGTTGGCCCTGCTGTCTGCCCACTGGCCAAACTTCTGCGATGTCTTGGTGAACGTCATGTTGGGTGTGATGGTACTGTTGATGATCACCTGTTAGGATAAAGCAATGTCATTAGCAGCATTCACTTCTAGCCTTATTGGAAATCCCAGTGGTAATCATCTGCCTTGGATATTCACAACAAGTCCTTGTTTACCTTTAAACAAAATTGCAAGTTAAAAATATTTTTACCTGCAACATCAGAATTTGTCTGCAAATTGCAGGTGGGTATTTCGCACCCTGATGCCAATATGCACTGGGAAACATAATTTTCAATCCTACCCTTATAATCAAATATGAAATAACAAAATGACTAGTTTTCAGTTATTAGCACACTTATTAACCTGAATATTGTATTTATGCTTTTACAGCCGATTAACACCTCCAGTCTTATATTTGGGATTTTGCTTGATAACACAGCTTGAGCGTGCGTTGTACGATCCCTCAGTAATGTCTGACAGCAATCTGGCTGGAGGAACATCAGCCTTTATAGTCTCAGCTGTCAGTGGTTCTGGTCTATAACCTCCTCTGCACGGGTGTCATTTATCTCAAGTCCAGCATCCTGATGTACAGTGAAACTTTGAAGAGATGGAACAGGCTCGGTTACATTGCATCCAAGTAGTCCATTCCTTGAGTTGAATCTGAGTCTTTCCGTTGTAAAATATGTTCAGAGGTTGCTCATCTCCTCCTCAGACTCAGCGGGGGCGATGACGTGCCCGTCCTCGCCAGGATCCTTCACCTCATCCTCTCAATGGCCTCCGGTCCCGCCAGAAAGAGGAGCTTCAACCGCTCAAAGAACTGCCAGTTTTCAAAGTTGCGGGTCGGGTCGGGTCTCCAGAGTCCATACGCCTTGCATGCGTCCGAGCAGGCTTAACTGTCCTCAAAAAAATCCCCAGACGAAAAGAAAAACATGCCCAAAAGCTCCATGGAGCACAGCTTCTGATTATATGTTTGATATTCACCACAACAAGTCCGTGTTTAACTAAAAACTCAGTTTCATAACCACTCATTCAGGAAGCAATATTGCACACAAGGCATTGTAATTCAATAAATCGTAAATAAACATGGGTTAAACCGCAGGTGAACACCTCCTGAAAGTACGGCATCTGCCTCGGGACAACAGGGACCAGCTGCTAAACGTAAAATACTACACAATCTTTTTGCTGCATAGATCCTAAACGTTCATCTGACCCAGGATTATTTTCTACTTCTGTTTATTCAAAGCTGCCGATCTCCTTCAGTCAAGACATATTATAGATGGAGCTGCAGCCACTGTTTCCACATTATGAATGGTCCTATTGATTTAGAAAAGGACAATCCCTCATTGTATCTTCTCCACTGAGACCAGAGTTAAGCTGCAGGTCACCGCCAATGAGTTTAAGTATGTCCACACTGACATATTTTTCAAAGCATCCAGATGCAAATATATGTTTCAGAGCATCTCTACAATACAAAGTGTTATTATCTTAAACGTAAACCGAGTGATCGTTAACAAGAAAGTACTAGGGAAATACAATTTCTATTAAAAAAAACATTACATGTTACATTACATTACACTGATATGTACTCCAAGAACTCCAACCATCAGCTTATTCAGTTATTATTATTATTATTATTATTATTAATATTATTATTATTATTATTATTATTATTCACTTTCTCTGTTATGGGATTCAAAAACGTAGATTTGACATGTTTGCAAAACATTTAAGCTATTTGGGCAGTAAAAAAAAGTTTTGATCAGAAAATATGAATAAATAAAGCACCTTCGCACAGGCTGTGCAGTGGTGGATGCTGACCCACTAATCTCTTGGTAGTCAAATACAGTCTTCTACAGTATTTGCCATAGTGCGCATTCACCTGTTGAAGCTATGCAGTAGATCAGCTGTCCGAAAACATTTGCTGCAGTCTAAAATTGGAACCACTGCATGAAAGAGTGACAGTAGAAACCAACAGGTTTTTAAAGCATCATTCCTGGTTGACTGCACTGATTTGTGCTTTTGCCATTGCTGTAAATAGACATGTCTATTCCTATATGAACAGCTAGATGTGCATGTAAACACTAGCGGCTACTACTCCGCATGTACACAAACTCAACCTCACTACCAAGATATGAGACTTACATACGAGACTTACAACATAAGTGCATATAAGCATATAATGAGAGTGGCAGTTTACCAAGGTGTTTATGATCTAATTTTACAATCCTTATTCTTTAAGAGGCTTCATCAAAACAAGAGTGACCTAATTTCCCTGGAAGAGGAACCTGGGCAAAGCCTGAACAACATTGAATATTTAACTGTGCTCATCACGCTGGATCAAAGGGAGATGTTAAGATAAGATGAAACTTTAACGATCATTCTGGATATTTTTTTGCCAGTGTAGCAACATAAGACATAACAATGACATAATAATGTTATATATCGTTTACAGACTATTTTGTAACACCCTAAAATTACAGCCTTTTACATGTTTGTTCTACTTCTTTGGGATAGTAAACTAAGTATCTTTGAGTTTTGGACTGTTGGTTTCACAAAACAAGCCAAGAAGCAAGGAGTACTGATATGACAAATTATCAAAACAAAGTAAATATCCAATTTCATTTCTTACAAAGATTATTGATAAGGGCATTGAAAGATAAATGCAATTAGACTCACATTTGCCAATGCCATAGCTACAGAAGTGTTTGTTGGTGACAACTGTTCAGAGGCTTGCCTTTCTTGTTTCCAGCAGTAGGAAGGCAGTTGTTCTGAAGCTTACAGAGATTGATGCTTTGTTGGAAAAGAGGAACAATGCATTTTAATTGTCTTGAATGATAAATTTTACTTAAAATTGTGGAAGCTCTTTATATTTGAAAAACACCGGATGCATTTCTTAAACACGCAGATACTCTTTGTATTTGCGAGGTCATTCATTGACTAAATGCATTCCCCTGCCCGTTACCCTCACCTAGCTTTAGCCTAACCTTAAATTAATTGTCATCTTATCATAAAAAGTAGGTCTTAAAAAAATGCCTTTTTGGCCTTGTGAGGAAATTGTTGTTTTATAAGGACTAAATGTGTATGTCCTTAATTATTTAAAGCCAATATTTGTCTATACAACAACAAAAACACTTTAGCATCAGCAGAATATGCTTGAGGCGCATATACTCTACACACAGATATAACCATGTAATCATACCGCTGAACTCCATGGACCCATTTCTAAAACAGAGACATGCGTGGATTGCTCTCAAGGACCCAATACAAGGACATAAACAGATCCCAACAACGGCCAAACAGCTCACCCTGGCTTTGCAGGTAAACTAAGCCATTTAAGACTTTGCAAAGGTGATTGCCTGACATCAGGGATACCGCTGACATAATTCACACAGAGGGGGGTTCTGCGATCGCCATGGAAACACATTTCTACTCTTTCAGTTAGCAGAGGAAGAAGGGTGTGAAAATGGAATTTTGTCTGTAATCACATGCATGAATAAATCTCAACATCATGCAGTTTTGGTGACAAATCTAAAATCATTTAGGAAAAAGTATTTGCTTGTTTTCGCCATATTATAGACATTGCAGCCTTGGTCCAAAATAAAGATTCTGAGAAAGGTGTGGGTAACAAAGGTTTTATAGTGTGAAAATAAGCTTGATGTTTTAAGAAAGAGAAATGTTAAAGATTTGCTTATTTTACCGCAACCTCAGCTATGTGTTTTCAAAGCAGTTAAAGGTTATAAATGATCTCTTACTGATATTTCTACATTCACAAACACAGTAGGGACACGTGTATACCTTGGATCCATCCACGCTGATAATGCGATAGCTGTTGCGTGTGCTGTCATAAAAATAGGAGACCGTGACAGCCTGCTTGCTGGCTGGAACCCAGTTCTTCTTGGTGGTTGGGTCGATTTGGAAAACATGGGCCCTTGTGGTGTAGATTGGCTGCTCCCTGGAGAGCAGAGGACAGAGGAGAGGGGCAACATGAGAGGAGGATGACTGTAGGTAAATGTATGTTTGTACAAAGTATGTATCTATGGATGAAAATAAAAATCCTCTGATACAATAATCCTTATCCACAATGTATGTATAGAAGATACAAACAAATTAACCACAATACATTAGAGAACAATGCACTAAAACAGAAAGGATGTTTCAACAGTGAAAAGGCGTAGGCTGAAGTTACAGCTCACTGCACCTACACTTTTTACAAAACACAACATATTTTGAATACATCCTTTCGCCCGTTCCTATAATAATAAATTAGTATATTAACAATAATTCCATTCATCATGACAGTGGTAATAAGATTATATATCTACATAAACAAGCTGTTCTGGGCATTTGAACTAATTGGATTCAAATCCAAAAGTTGTTTCATCTATCGAAACCCAACTCAAGAATAACGAATGGTGAAAGGTTTCCAAAATGTGCGTTTTTGAGGGTGGAGTAATCCGCCTCACATGAGCAACAACAACAACTGTCTGTATGATTCAGAAGAGCGTCATAACGATACCAAGGAGCAAGTTCCGCCCACCTGTTAAACTCTGATCCTGTCATTATCCCCACTCTCAACTCGTGTACAACTGCTACACGTGTTCCTGCTACTAGCCAATCAGCAAATTCAATAGAATTGGAGCAATGCACAAAATCATGCGCACACAGGAGCTTCAGGTAATGTTCACTTCAAACAAGAGAAGGGGGAAGGCAACTGTAGCACAATCTCAAAGCAATGTTTCCAACACCTTCTGGATTTCATGCTCCAAACAAAGGGGCTGTTTTGAGGGAAGAGGGGAGCTCGTCCGTGAACAGGTGTGATGAATGAGCAGAAATATTCAGAGCATACCACACAAATGCATACTGAACACTCACTTCAAGAAGTCTGGTATAATATATGAATAAGCTATTTATTTATATTCGGGAACAGCTTGAGGTAAAACATTACCCCTGCATACCACACACTAATATTCCCGGTTCCATAAAAACTGTATAGGCACTTGAAAATGCCAGACCACTTACAGTGACTGGACCCAGTAGGTTTAGCTCATCCACTGGAAGCTCATTTCGAAAGGTGAGTGTGAAGTGGTTGCACTGCTCTTCTATAAAGTTTGAAGAGCGGGAAACAATTAGGTGGAGTGGCTGGGGGAGGGCGAACAAAGGACACCTCAAGAACTAAAAAATGAATGCAGATGAAAAATATGCTGGGGACAGATGTTAAGTACGTCTTGCTGGAAGTCAAAATGTGAACACATCTTTCAGACAGGACAAGAATAGTCCACAAGAGTTAGAAGTCCAGGTAACAGGTATTCATTCCAAGCATAATGTATGCTAAATAAATACCTATTGACTTTAGCTCTAAATAAATACCTATTGACTTTAGCTCTGAACGAATTTGGGCCAAAGGTTGTTATTGAATATGCTGATAGAAACATCTTTTTTAGGATGGTGGTCTTTGTCCGTTTATTTTCCATGCTGCTTCGGTGTATCATTTTGTCCTCCAATGTTCCATACGCTTCAGAGTATGTGCAAGTGAAACAAATGCTCTCAGATCATTTATCTCCATTCCAAATCTCGTCACTGGATTAAAAACATCCTCCCAGGAGAAGGATTTTAAAACATCAATTTTCCACTGCAAACTTTGTGAAATCCTGAAACGTACGAGTATTTCTTCTTAGGTTTGCTTTCACCTCTTAGCTTGCCATTTACTCCCATGGCATGAAATGCGTGAACAGCATGTGTGTAGTTGGCAGAAGGGTGCTGAACTGGACACAGTGGCACAGCCACACTATGTTTGGTACGGCAAGAAAAAAATATTCATGGACTATTAGCTATTTACAAATATAGCATTTTTAGAGAAAAAGGATGTGCATGGAAAAAAATTGGTCATAATCCCAATCATTTGGAAGCATATTCTTACACATATTTGTACTTCAAAACTGGAAGTTTCCTTAACAGGATACAGATGGTTCAACACGGTTTCTGAAATGCTTTACAGCAACTGACAAAGGGGCTCAGAGTCCAGTATTGACTTAATGCACTACTACGAGTTTCCAGTGAAAAGAATGTCTGATAGACAGGCTAACAGGCAGCAAACATTCATGAGCTAATACGATTTTGCTTTCCTTAGGACTATTGTTATGATTCTCACAGAAATGAAAGCCTAATATATGCACTGTCCCCTTTAAGCCTGATCTCAGTCATCTTCATCTGCTTTGGGAACAACAAAACCCATTATACAGATTACTGTTGACGCTTTACAGACATACACATCCACACACATGCTGACCTTTGCAGGGGCAGTGTCTACAGCCAGCGCTCACTGGCAAGGGATAAACAGTGAAAGGCCACTGCTGAACACATGGATGCACTCACACAACGGTCGGTGGAATCCAGATCGGCTTTGTTTTTCTGAGATAAAATATAAACATTACCTTGATTGATTTCAGCAGACTCCTTTTTTTCAAAAAAACAAGGTGATATTTGGGACTTTATGATCTTTGTCCCACTGACTGATGGGTGCTCTCTGTCCCCATCTGGTGCTTTAAATAATTTACAGGTGTGCATTTCTATGGGGGTTGGGTTGAGGGGGTGAACATTTGAATTAATCCGTCAGTGCCTACGTCAGTGCCTACGTACAACTACACCTCCACCTCAGGCCCCGTACACACTCACACAAATTAAAGGAAAAAAGAAGGAATTTGCTGACTATGTACAGTAAGTCAAACGCTGCATAATACCTGCTGCATTGGGGGGCGGGGGGGGGGTTGTTGCTTTTTCTACATATAATGAATATCACAAAAACATCTAGATATCAGTTCAGGAGGAAACCACATTCTGCCTTGCTAATCAACTGCATTACTGTAACTGCTTGGTTAATGGTGTGACAAAGCTTGCCTGCATCTATGTTGATCACTACCAATAATTTATTTAAACACTGTATTCTCCAGAGTTTAAGTGAAGTTTGCTGAGAAGGATAATCCTGCTGCTTAAAGGAGACATTCAAAGATGATAATGTCTGACACTCAGTCCAGAGAAGAGAACGAGAAAATAACCACTGGCAGCTATTATTATTTTTTTGTTTCCATGCGAGGGGTTGCAGTCACGATGCAATTGAGTTGTGCTACACCTGTAAAATCCAGGCATGTTGCCCAGTAAGTGAGAAAAACAGCTTTGTCCAGATTCCTAAATCCACTCCAGCCTCCTTTCCCCCCCAAGGAAGATTCCTCTACCTCTACATCCAAATACAGTAAATGAGATACATGGCATACTGTTACTGATATTATATTAGTAATTTCTGAAGGGTTTCAACTCCAAATTCAAACAAGCTTCAGCAGCGGTCTCTGCAGCTCTAGATATGTCTGCTGCAACATTCCTCACATACCTACAGTTTGAACATAATGTAACTTTACCAACTCCAGGCGTCACACAACACTCAAGTCAGCACATTAAACTACACAAATATAGATGAGTTGAAGGGATGAATATAACAATGCTGTAAAAACTTGAAAACATACATGAAATCCTATTCTTATGTATGCTGTAAACTTTTTTTTCCTTTTTCCAAATATTAATGATACAGCGATTCTGCTGCATGCTAAAACGTATAGTCAAACTTTCTCGAACACATCCATTTCATTTTTATGTTGCACAAAGGTCTCCAGTCTCCCTCTAAATGGGTCAACAGAGAGATAGCATCAACACACAATGTTTGGGTTTTACACCATGTCTATAGTGTAAAATGAGCTGGGTATAAATAAGCCAGTCAACTGTATATTCAGGCACTATTGGATGCAGACTCAAAAGCACAGAGATATGGAGGAAACTGTTATACAGTACTATAAACAAATATCGTTTTATTAGGGAAATTAGACCAATTCTCTCTGCCAGTTTGACTTCATAAGGTAATTGGACTGTTTATATTTGGATTCTCCTGGGGCAACAAAATGTCAGAGTACTAGGCAGAAACAGCAACGTTCCGAACAGCTGTGCACAGAGCAAATTCACATTACAAATGTAACATTAATGAAATACTTTCACTGAACCCAAGCGGTTTTACAACATAAGGAACATTATAGGTAAACTTCTCCAGGATCTATTTGTGCCAAAGTGAAAACTCATATTTGGGCGACAGGGTCACATCAGTTAATTTTGGCATTGGGGAAAATGATGGCATAGGAGCAAATGTTTGTAATGGTTGAGGAATTATTTTGTAAACACAAATACCATCATTTAATAACTGGAATGCTCATTAGCCATTGCAATCCGGATGATAAGTAAAATGCACTCTGCCTAATTTTTGCTGTCTGTGAGAATGAGTGAAGCAGACAGGAGAGGAAACTCAGTGGGATCATCACTCGAGCGGAACCTGGGCTTTTATCCGAATAAACACGCTGCTCTACTAATGATGTTAGAAGGTAAAAAATGGAAGGGCATGTTCGCTTTCAAATCGGGTAGCATGCAATAACCGGCAGTCTTGGATCTCTGCTGATTGTAATCTCATGAAATTGAAATTCAATTTGGCATATATCAATTCATGTATAAATTATATCAGCATTAAAGTAATGTATTGTGAATGTTTGCATCATCAGCATTATTCATCCATTAGAGGTAAGTCTATCGCCATGCATTTTAGGTTTAAATGATTTAATGTTGGGCTTATTTAAACTGTCATTACTGAAAGAGAACCTTCATTATTACCTGCCAGTGCAGCTCGTTAAACAGGTGTAAGTGACAATATTCCATGCAACGGAGGCAGCGGGCCAGACTCAAACCAGCAACTACATCAGGTCCTCCACCATACAGAGGCGATGGACACATTGCCCAGCTTAAACTTGGAGCTCAGAGGAAAAGGAATGGGGAAGTCTCCACATAGGCACAGCATGGCAGCAGATGGCCTCCTAGGCCTCAACCATCTGGTATGGAGACGTCCAATCCGCTGTCAGTCTGTCCCCTTTCATTTACCCATGATTCTTTAACAACCAGGCGTGCTTCCCCTCTTCTACTACACCTTTACAACCTACCCGTCAAACCTTCAGCCGCAGACGAAGAACTCAGACTGGGATTAGGCTTACAGTTCACTCTCCTGCCTGGGCAGCCAAGAGACCCACTGCGATGTCACATGCCACAGAGCCTAATCAATGAGTGTTAAGCCTTTAGCTGTCCCTCTCTGGCCAGCTAGGAGATTATCATCCATCCATGTGTTAGGGCTGCTCCCAGCATGACTTACTTTAAATAGCAATATGCTGATTGCATTGCAGTCTGTGTAACCGCTTATGCAGTAAGAGGGGGCTTTCGGACAATCTGAGCTTTACTTGAGATGCAGTGCTTAAGCTGTAAAACTGTACTTAAAAAAACAATAACCATCACTTTCTTTCGTACTGTCAATATTAAATTACACAATTTTGAATGACACATTTGTTTTACTGGGCATGACGCATACACACAATGTCCTAATAATTTAGAACAATTAATGCAGTATTTTGCTCAATAATTCATGAAGATAATGAAATGATCAATAGTAAATATGATAAATATGTCAAGGTTTCGAGGGCAATAAGATATCAATTGATCAGACCCAAAAGGAGTGTGATTTTAAATTAATATACAACTGGATTTAGGAGTCAAGACCAACAGAGACAAAGAAACACATATAACCATAGTTTCCTCTACTAATTCACACGCACGCACGCACATCTATATTGTCACTTGGGCAGGACACATTGCATTACAATTAATTGTAATTGGGACATAATGTATTGCACAATTAGTATGCCATTTCTCTTGATTTTTACTTTTGTATGGGATACTTAAAATACTTTTGAAGAACAAATGCCCACATTTATCAATGTTCAACCTATCATTAGTAAAGAGTGAGTGTGCTTTGCTAATTGATTAGCAACAACATGTTATTGAAGTTTTTTTTCTTCTTCTTGGTCTGGTCCCAACTTCTCAAATTCTAATTCCCAGATTAATTTGTGGAGTAAATCTAGCTCTTTTGGTTTCAAACTCCTGGCCAGAAAAAAAGTATTTCAGGACATCACATTAGCTCTATTCTGTTCTTTTATAACATCTAAGACTTGAGTAACTTCTCCAAAACCAACTGATTTGAGCTTTAAATAATTCACAAAATAATCTCTAATATATAATAAAATATGATTATCTGGTGGCTTTATTTGTCATCTAAGCCTTTTAAATGTCTTGATTTTTGATCTGCTGCTCAGAATGACAAAAGAGTTCCCTTTGGGCTCTGAGAACTTGTGATGAGGCATTTTTCGTTGAAAACATCAATTCTCTGAAAACTTTGATTTTGAGCCTGGGCTGTAGCTGTTCAAGATAGACCAGCTATATTTAAATTTGAGTGTTTCACCTTCCCCAAAAATGAAAATCACCTGTCAGCTGATACTACAGGTTGGCACAGACTGAAACTAATGAACTGGAAAAGGGAAACTTGTGGTAATGTCTGTCACTAGGTGTGACCGTCTGTTGTGAAGTGGAGGTTGCCAAGCTTCTGCAAAATTCTTTCAGTTTTAAACCTGCTTGGTAACCACGCCAGACCTTCAAGACTGCTGAACGGGTTACTTACACAATACAAGAAATTGTCCTCTCAGGGAACACAAGTACTGTGGCAGTTTTCCCGTAATTACTGATTATTGAGCAGCTTCTTATAATCATATTTTTACATAAATAACAAGGTTTCCTAATGTCACACATCTATATCTCTTATACGTTTACATATGAGACTGGTTGGATTCTGAAATTAAATATCAAGGTCTATTGCTATTAATTATTAAGTCAACTAAAAAGCCACACAAACAGCATAAATAACTTCAGAGAGAAAGCATGTCATGTCATGTATGTAGATGTGAAGAGACCAAACCAAAATAATATTCTGTACCCTGTAAACAATGGTACCACTACCTCCAGCCCTGGGAAACATGCAGTAAAATACTCACTTTCTTCACAAGTACCATCTTTCCTTATTAGGTTGCATTGTTGAATCTAACACCTGCATATCACAATCCTCTCAAACCAAGAATATAAGTATTCTGCGCAAAAATAATAAATCCCAAAATGTTTTATCATGGAAACAAGTGTTATCACATAGTGACATGATATTTATCCATTTGCCATATATATATATATATATACTGTATACACACACACACACACACACACGCACACACAGTGAATTATGGTCTGTGTCGGTTCCCCATGCCCTGAATTAATATAGGCTTGACAGGTGAGCTACAAAATTTTATTTTTGCCATATTTTCCCCGCACGCACACAGTCGCACACACAAAATATTTTAACTGAGTGCAGGTGTCACGAGAGCCGCTCTGAAGGGCAGCGCTCCCTGGATATTCCCAGAGACCTTCTAACACTTCAGGGACTTAAACAGTACTCACCCCATTGCCGCGGATTTGAGGGACAACTCCTTTAAACGTGTCGCTGATAGTATTGTCTGTGACTCTGAGAGGAGAATAGTGTTAAGGAGCGCAGTCAAAAGTCCACATATGATTAGGGGCCCACGGAGTTTATTTCCCGTGCGCCAGCGTCTGGCCGCGGAGAGTCACCGCTGAAATACGAGAGCGCTTCTCAGCAAACTCGATCCACCGGGTTGTCAGGCTCCGTTTCGCACAATCCCGGTGATGGTTTGGAAGTTTTCTGTCAGCGCTTGTCTGTGCTTCGTCGTCGGAGGCGCGACAGGACGGGTTCCAACTCCGAGAGGCTGCCTTTAAACCCTTTCGGCGCCGATGAATGAAGTTAATGCTAGCGTTTTGGCTGCTCCGTGCAGTTGGTGCGTGCCCGGCGGCGGGGTTGTGCATCATACGAAGGGGGCGGCAGCAGCGACACTGAGCGGCGGCCTCCACCTGCTAAGGCTGCCGCCGACGGAGCCTCCCACGTCCACCCTCTGTACAACTATGGCACATCTACAGCTATGTGAGGAGCTATCGGCGCTCACGCTTTGCGTTTTAGCCCCATGTGCTGCCACCATTTCGCCCGTTTCCAAACGGAACCATCAACTGACATAATGCACCATTTAATAATGAAAGGAAAAGAAGACGGCAACAACAGAAATGCTAGTGTTACAAAAATAAAGTCAGACGCACTCACATGTTTCAGCTCCCAGCGATTGGCACTATATTCTTAATTAAGCCAACTGACAGAGGCACAACTCCTTACTTTAGTCGTCTCTATAACGTTAACCGTCGACTGTTGTTTGATGTTAGTGAAATTGACCGCTGCTGTTTCTTACGGACAGGTAAAAGCAATCAATCAGTGGCAGGTGTGCGCCCCCGGAACCATTGAAAGGCATTCGTTAGTTCCCGGAGGAAGGTTTCCAGCGACGCACTGATCCGTGGATCCGTTGAGCCGTGTTTATGTTAACACGTCTCTCAGTTCATCGAAAGTTATCAACGTTCACATCTTGTGCAGGTTTGTTTTCTATTCCGATTCTTTTAAAATGATCTTATAGAGATTTTCCCCTGGATAACGATTACTGATTTGCAGCGCTTTTAATGATGCACGGGGAGTTCGTCACACATTAGCTAGACGCGACCAAAAAACGATCTGCTCGGGAAACGTGTATAAAGCCACGTTGGTAGATCTTTGGAGGTTTGGTATCTGCATGATTCTGTTCTCCGTGGACACAGAATGACAGGGGAGGCTGAAAAGCTGCAGGAGTATGAGGAACTGTTCGGCCACAGATTTTCATCCGAGGACCATGACTACCAGCAGTACGTGAACCGACCGGCCGACCCCCCACCCGTTGTCCAGGACTGGAGGGGTCGTGCAGGTGGAAATCAGAGAGGCAGAGACAACAGGTAATCATGTCAGCTCGCAAAGTGATACCGAGAGACATTTTTATGTTTCATGCGTAGACTTTATATGCTGTATGTTTATAGTAAATAACACATTATCTTCAATTACATGGTGACGTGCACAGACTGTATCCCTATATCTCGTTACAGCAACACTCCAGAGACTATATTCATTAAGGATTCAAAGTCAAAGTCAGCTTTATTGTCAAATACTAATTAGTATAATTAATATACTAGTTCATATTTTTTTCTATTAAATAATATAATAAATAACATCGGGAAATGTTCATTACATTCTCCCAGACTCCAAAGATGTCTTCGATTGTCTCTTTGTGTCGTGCCAGCAGTCGAAAACCTGTATTCGATTAACAGCAACTTAACATGGAGATCAGTAAATCGTCAAATCGGAGAAGCTAACATCTGAGCATATGGCTGTTTTTGCTATTTAAAAGCACAATTTTATGTTCTGTTTGTTTTTGTTTTAAATATACAGTATATATATGCCATATAATGCATGCACCAGTACTTGATCATTTCTATCCATGTCTAGGTACCAGGACCGTCGTGGGCACAGAGGTCGAGGTTGGGGAGGAGACCGTGGCTGGAGAGGGGACCATTATGATCAGCAACAGAGAGACAGGCCCTGGGGGCATGGAAGTGGGTATCACTCAGGCCCTCCGAGCTCCAACCAGGGATATAACTCCCATCGCCAGAGACCATATGATGACCGTTACTGATAGATCATCTCTAACATTCACACAGTCTAACTTCCATTCAGCATTACACCTGGCAATGTGTTTAAGTTGTTTTCTTTTTGTAAGGCTCTTACTACCACCGTTTCAAAAAAGGACTGAGCAAAATATCTGTTATTTTTTTTACCACCCATTATTCACATTTTTAATAAAGTGATATTGTTGTATTGTTTTAATTAAATAAGGAAAAACATACATTCTGTTTAACCTCCACATTTATCGTAAATAATCACTTTTATGTACGAATCTTTACCCATAAGTATTTGGGAATACTTTGGTTTTCCTTATTGGAATACTCGTTGAAAACTACTTTGATTTAAATTCAATTGATTTGCACATTTTTCAATGTGGGCAGACTATCACCTTGTAACTTAGACATATCACTGAGGGGTTATTTTGTGTTACTAGTTGATGTGGTTTTCTATATTGTTATGAATTATACAGTACAGTATTGCTGAAAAAGATGAGTCTCCAGAGAAAATCTATTTGTAATGCAGCTTTTCTTCTGTCATATTGTTTCATTAGGATATATTTGAACTGCTCTCAATAAACAGCATATTTTCTTAGTGAGTGGTTTCTCTTTTGTGATGTTATTTGGCACATTAATTAGCAAAATGTATGTGTGTGTGTGTCTATATATATATATATATAGATATGGCAAAGGGATAAATATCATGTCACTATGTGATAATACTTGTTTCCATGATAAAAATTGTGTATTTATTGTTTTTGCGCCAAATTGCAGAATACTTATATTTATTCTTGATTTGAGAAGATTGTGATATGCGGGTGTCAGATTCAACAATGCAGACTAATAAGGAAAGATGGTACTTCTGGGAAAGTGTATTTTACTCCATGTTTCCCACAGGGCTGGAGGTAGTGGTGTACCATTGTCTACAGGGTACAGAATATTATTTTGGTTTGGTCTCTTGTGATTTTATAATCACACAATGAATCTAAATCCTAGAATCAGAACTTATACTGACCTTAACAGGATAGGATATCAGCCATCACATGATTATTCTGTTTACAACTGCTCTGCCAGGAATAATCATTCCATTATGCAATGCTGCTTTGGGGTGAGGGTCCATACAATTATCATATCAAGACATATTATTATTTTTGATAGATATAAAGAAATTATGATATAAACTCCGGAAAATGGAACTGATTGTTTCAAAACTATGCTACAAATTAGAAATCACAAATCTTCGAATGCCAAATTTCATCACTGTCATTCTGTCACAGTCTATTAAACCAGCATTCACAGTGAACGACTCAGAAGAAGCCCAAGACCAATAGTTCACAATGTGAGAAGCAACTGAAATATGTATGTGCATCATTAATATGTTATTTCTTCATGCATTAGTGGTTATGGCATATGTAGCTCATTGCCTGAAGATGCCAGTGCTTGTGTATCCCAGTTCAAGCTTTTAATTAAGATTAAAATGGTGACTTTGGACACATTAGCTTACAACTGGACCACAACACAAGCAGAAACCCTAAGCATTGTTTCATCACTGCCTGCATGCCGTTGTGTGGTTTCTAATTATGGCTGCAGTGAAGACGGGGTTAACAGTTCATTTGGGCTTCAGCAGAGCAATCAGCTGTGATGTAAGGGAGGGAGGATGGGGGTTAGGGAGAAAGTGTGTGTGTGTGCTGAAACTGACACAACAGGGAAGGTTGTAATCAGTTTAGATAAGACAAACTTAAGCCTGGATTGCCATGTCTTCACATGGATGGATTATGGTCAAAGTAAAACAGGATTTTATTTTTGTTGGCACTGGATTAGTGGGTTAGAATAGTTTCTCAAAGATGAACCATACTTTGAATTTTACAGTTAAACAAATAGTTGAACAATTTGGGAATAACCTGAGGCTATCTGTTTTTTTGTTGAGAGTTTAGAGGAGAACTCTCACATCTGTCATATGTGTACATATAAAGATACAGCCTTCTTCAATATGAATCTACAACCAGCAGCTAGTTATTGATACTTAGCACATATTTTCTCTATTCCCTATTTTCCACATCTATTGGATGAAAGTTTGTACATTGATGTACCACAGAGGATGCATTATTGACCTTAGTCATGTTCAAACCTTTCCTCGAGATCCATCGTGTAGCTCTATATGTAGACTAATGGATTATCGTGAACTTTGGTGCAAACATTTCATTGCCCTGCAGTCAGATACTTACCTTAACTTCAGAATCAGAATCAGAATAGACTTTAATGCCAGGTAATAGTAACATTACAAGGAAATCTCTTGCCTTACATTTTTTTATTTTAACACCATCATCAGGTTACAAATATTAGTTTTTTCTTCTTGCTTTTTTCCAAATATTGAGGAGTGACGCTAATGGCATTTTCGTCAATATTAGCTCTACTTCATGTTTAATAGGCAAATATATGTATGCCATCATTTTCATTGTGGCTATATTAGCATGCTGATGTCGGCATAGGATGCTAAACCCTGTGTGAAGTTCACACAGACACAATGAACTAATCCATGTTCATTTGGACCTTTGGCTGACACAGGGCACAGTAATTTAATTCATGGAGCAGGCGATTTATGAATGTTAGGATTTTTACGACACCATCGTTTCCCCGCCCCTGAGCTCAAGTCATTGCTTATAACATTAAAAACATGAATTGATAATATGTAATACACAGCGAAAGTTAGAGAGTGTAAGCAGAGGAGAACAATAGAGAGAGGCACAGTCTCTTTGGTCTGGTCTGCTAGGCTGTCAGGCTTCATGTCGACTGTTTGTGACAATGCAAAGTGACAGCAATGGAGACAGTTTGCTGCAGGCCATGTCCTTGATGATGAACTCATCCACTACAATCACAATTCCCCCACCCCCTCGCCTCTAAGTGCATCAATACATGTGTGTGCAAAAAACACTGGAGCCTCCCCACCAACACACAGACAGCACAACCTCCAGCCCCTGCAGCACTGAGTGACCTACATCTGGTGTCAGAGAGTGCAGGGGCTAAGGTTGGCCCAGGCCAATCAGCCCCTAGCAGACAGTGCACTGTTCCTGTAATGTGTGGCGTGTGTGAATGCCAGAGTACTCAAGGCCCAGCTTGTTTAGGTATACTATACAAATCTGCACACAGTCATCGCCTGGCACATGAACACACACGTGCATAACCGAGCGCTCATACATGCACTTAGAACTAAAAATAAACCCTCATAATTGCTACTGCTGCAGACCAGGTTTGACCCAGCTCATCCAACTGCATGCTCTATAAGGTAATTCATGTAGACATTGGCTTATGCTGTTGAGGGGAGCTTGTTAGCCTGATTATATCTGGTTTTATCTTCACTGTGACAGGCCGTAAGAATACACAATTGTTGATGTTGCATTGGGGTTCTTTACTAAAATAAAAATATTACAACAAGAACAAACACATACTTCTTTATAAGTAGAAGCCCTACATTTAAAAGTAAATATACAGTCTAATACAGATAACACAACAAATATACTGTACCTGATTTTACCTGACTACTATGATGCTGGAACACTGGAAAGCTTGGTATGCACACAAGACGGTCTGGCAACAAGAACAGGTAGACATGGACAGTATGTATATGACGGGGAGTACACACCAGAAACATCAACAGAGTATCCCACTGGTTCAATTAGCATTAATTCTAAAAATAACATTTTGGAATATTAATGAAAATAATACTCAAAGGGCACAGGAATTGATTTTCTGTGAATAGTACTAATGTTGCAAAATGAGCTTAATCAAGGAATTTGTTTAATTTTACTTTCCTGATTTCGACGTTTGGTAAATAAACTATTTGATCATTGCCTTGACAACAACCTTAGTTTAATCTTATTTTAAAAGGCACAAAATATACTCTTGTTGATATAAAAAATATCCAAAGTACCTTAAAAATCTATATTTCCATAGACATCATACGATAATAATGTGAAGAATCCCTGTTAAAGAATGTACTGTCTTTAATCACATCGCCACTGTCTCCATTTAATAATATCAGCGTCAAAAAACAGTAAACTCCTGTTAAACTTCTGGTTTATACAGTGAAGCCTGGCCTTCCTGTTTTTTTTTTTTCTCCAGAACTTTAAAGTGTGAGAACTTACAAATTAGCAGTTCGAGTTGACATGAGAAAGCACCCAGTGATTCAGTGGCTTTGGTGTGTGTGTTTGTGTGTGTGTGTGTGTGTGTGTGGGGAGAAAGACAGAAAGAGAGAGAGTAGGGGGTAGTGATGCTCTTCACATAGTCCTATATATTCTTGGTAACTAATTACCCAGCTACAGATTGCATAACTCCCACCAGCTGGACAAGTAGGAACACACAAGCATTCTCTCTCTCTCTCTCTCCCTCCCTCTCTCTCTCTCTCTCCATCCTCCCTGCAGGTTGTTTTATGGACTGACCCACAGCAATTGCGGAGTGACCCACAGTCACTGTGTCATACAAACTTGAAGTGCTGAATATTGATATAATGGCAACAGTATACAATTGATTCCAAATTACCATAATAGCTGGTCGAGCACAGTCTTAGACTACTTACAAATAGACTGAAAGAGGCCTGTGATTAATTATCATATTAATTATCACATTTTGACCTTGACGCATCAATGTGTGTTTAGAGCTCTTTGGGTGTATTTAGTTAAAGCGTGTAGTGTTGTCAAGTTGTATGTACTTTTTTTTTTGCTGCATTGGAGGTGTAATTTATCGGACTTTGTGTGAGTGATATTGCTATAATGAGTGTTGCTTTGGTTTGAAGAGTGAACATTTGAAAATGAAATAATCTACAGCTGTATAAATGGGGTGAGACAGAAGTGCTTTTCCCTGACATCAGAGTTTCTATTTTTCTACCAATCTGCCTTGCCACACTGGACTCATTAGAATGTTGAATCTGCATTTAGCAGTGTTACAAAATAACCCATAAAAGATAAAGTGAACAAAAATAATTTAGTAAACCAATTTAACAAAATGTTGTCTGTAATTGTGTCTATTCTGTTGATGTTTTGAAACAATGCACCATTACCAAAGTGTTTAAAAGTGTGTGTTGTTAATTCAAATAAAATAGAATCAATGTTTATTTATATAGCCCATATTCACAAATGTATATTTGCGACATCCGCTGCCCTTAAACCTCAAAAGGTTGCGTAAAAACTACCAAAACTACATTGTAACAGGGAGAGAAAAGCAGAAACCTCATGCAGAGCCCAGCATATATGCTTGCTGCCAGAAAAATAGAATCACTATACAAATCAAGGCAAAATAACTGCACATTGGAGTCTCTTTATTTTCCAAGTATGCTTTATAAAATATTCCTTTCCTATAAATGCAAAATTTAATAGGACGTTCAATAATTATGTTGGTACGAGAATTGGACTTAATGAGGAAAAATGTGAATACAAGCCTTACGGTTTTCTCGTGGCAATGTGAATCGGCTTCAGTACCACATCAACACTTGAGTCATACTGTAGGTCACATGTTGTCAGTTGACAGCACAGGCATTAATCAACTCCACTGCTGTGTGAGCAACCCACACAGACACAAGGAGACGCGCAGACATGAGCATACACACACCAGATAATCACTGGTTTTACTGAAGGCTATAACAAAACCCTCCACATGTTGAAATATGACATATAAGCTTCAAATGTTCCATGTATTTAACAGCTGACAACCCCATCATTCTTAAATACAAGGAGCTTTGAGAACTTGGAACATATAACACAGGTGAGAACGGAGGACTGTTAGTGCTGTGCTCAACTTGTCTTCCATGGTTTTGGAGCATTTGGAGCCTGGTGGGTGGTTAAAACCTCTACATTAAAGATCTTTTCATTTCGTTCTCATGTAAAGGCGGGTTAAGTGGGCAGTCAGCTGGAGAGGCTCTTAGGTCACTGTGAGTCACCTGGCAGCCTCTGTGGCTCACGTTCTAAAGCGTAAGTGGCCTTGTTGCCGCTGATTGTCTCTTTTGCTGTAGAGGCAGCGTTCACCAGACAGCGTGGCCTTCATTCCATTTCACTAGCAGAATAAGAACAGAGCACGTCCAACAAGAAATAATCTGGCAACACTGCGATTTGCAAGAGGATAAGGGGGGAAACACAGAAATGACATTTCATTTTCCATTTCCTTGAAAGTAAGAAGAACAGAGATCAGTACAATCCTGTTACTCAAACTCTTTGAGCATAAGATCTTCAGATTTATGCTGACATTTTAGAGCCAAATATAGCACTTCCTCCTCAACATTGTTTGCAACTACACATATATATATACATATATATACAGTATATATATATAACATATATATAACAACTTTCATAACAAATCAAACTTTCGTTCAAAACGTTCATACAATGTCCGAAAAGTTCCATTAAAGATCTGCGAAAAACAGAATGTTAAATTACATTTCCGACCATCTCTTATTCCCTTATGGTTCACCTCCAGTAATTGGATAGCTTGCTGAATTGAGTGTCTGGCAACACCTAGTGACAAAAAGAGGAACAGTATTAGCTATACATAAGTCATTTACACAAGAGCAACTTTATCTGGAGTTAGGGAAAGTTGTTACTTTGGTCATACCAGATTTTATTGCCAAAAAGCAATTACCATTTGTTTCTTTTTGTGACATTTTTAGTAAGTAGTAAGCACATGAAACATGAAGTCAAAAATGTACCACTGGCAAAGTTTCACAACACACATGGATCTTTAACACAGTGCAAAAACAAATGACTTGAGGACAACTGCTTGATCAATGAAAGTGATTAAAAAAATGCAAATAGTATAGTTACAATAAATGCATCAGGAAAAAAACTAGCAAATGGTAGTTGTCTCTGTAGTTTCTCTCATGCAGGATGAGCCCCTGCACTGGCAACGACTGACAATAACACAGACAGGTCAACGGTATTTAGATCATACAAAAATTATGACACAATTCATGCCCAAAAATAGTGCCACAACAGAGCTGAAAATTCCCCACAACTCTAACGTATTCAAAGCTCCTGATCATGACTGTACACGACTATTCTATAAACAGTAAAGCATTTACATTAAATACACACACTCCAGACACACACATTCCTTATTTCCATGGGATCATGAGGCACTACGTACATTTATGTCTCCAGCATAGCAGTTTTCCCATCGGTCAATGTGTCACTGTATCTGCATGACACTATGTTCAGTCTAGTTATGATAGATGATCTCTGGTATTTGCCCATCCTCCACTGATGTACCATTGTTGTTTCCAGGTGAACTAAAAAAGAAAAATGTAGTCTTAGTCCCCGTTGCCGCCTCCTGGCTGACTTTCTTCAACCCTTTTGTGCCGTAATGCGAGTCTGAGCCCTGGCATGTAAAATTGAAAGAAAAAAACAAAGGAGACGCTTGGTTAACGCTAATCAGTGCTCAAGATTTATGGGTAAGACATTATGAAGTACAGCATCTTCAGGCTGACCTTTAAGGTGGCACATGCAGTGTAGCTGACATTAGGTAGGATTTCCACAGGTTCTTTGAACATCACTCTGAATCTGTTTGCTGTGCCATCACAGCTGAATCCTGTGTCGTTCTGGCCCAGTGTGATACGTTTGTCGCTCTCTATGATCTAAAGAACAGAATAAAGTATTTACTGGATGACCGAAAAGGAAAAATCTTGTATACCAACTTTAAGTAGTTAACATATATCTGACAGAACTTTACATTTCTGAGTCTATCTGTTTGGCAGTGTATCAACATCCATGTAACAGTGACAAATCTTGAGATGTAGGCTGTAATTGTGGGTTCCAGATCATTAAATAATTGCTCGCATCTCAGCAACACCATTTAAGGTTAATTGAATCTTCCAGCTTAAGAACTATAAATGCCAGGGTATTATTTTAGGAAATCAGAGAGAAATATCAAAGAGCAATTACTTAACGCTGACGTTTATAAATCATAAAGGGAGAACTCCAGGAAACACACAGTAATTTGCATTTTGCTTTTGACTGACAGTACAAATGAGTTGTGGGGAAATTAAGTAAAGCTGAAGATGGATTGCACGACATACAGGATAATTGTTTTTAATTACCAATGCCAGATTCTTCAAATCACAATCACACAGATGATATTGGCAGTGTAAATTATTACTTCATTATCATGCCATATGATGTTACCTGAATGTTAACCTGATAGTCTGTGGGTCCATGTATTGAGCCATATAATCCAAAACCTACTATGGATATTCTTCTGTTTACATTAAATCTTTTGTGGGAAAAAGACAGAGAGAGAGAGAGAAAGAAAATTAGGAAAACAATGTGACCGCAATCAAGTTTGTTCAAATCAATAGCTATTAACCTTCTCACCTGATTCTGTCGCTGGTACCACTGTACCCCCATCGACTCTCAACCTGCTGGAATCTATTAATGCTGCACTCCTCCCCCCTGAGGCAGCAGCGGGGCCTGTCGATGTAGTCGACCCGCGGTTTGGGGTTTACTGTAAAGTGTAAAAACAGATTTACCACCTCCCGATCGAACAATATTCCAGACTGGGCAGGCCCTGTTGCACAAGAAAGAATATCAAACTGATTTCTGTGGTTTGAATTGCATGTACACATTAGTAATATGACAAATATGTTTATTGATGGCTGAATTGGTGACTGTAGTGTTTTTAAAACCAGCATTTTAGCATTCAAAACCCACAGAGTGAGGTCCAATGGTGTTTGTTATGATATGCTTACCTGCAGCAAACTCCTCAACACTCATTAGAGGAAAGCGGATGAGAGGCAGAGCTTTCCCCAGAACCTTCTGTTTGTTCTCTGAGGTCGGGGGAAGCTGTTGTCTGTAACACTCAGCCTCTGCCCAGCGTACCACTGCCCCGAACAGACGGTTCTCCCTGATGCTCAGTGTGTCTCTTTCTAGCACTGCACATAAGGTGTCTATGCATACAAATGCACAGAATATGCATTATTCTCACATTCACAATACATGGCATAGAAGGGACTAAATAAAGAATATCAGGTCAGTATGACTCACATACCAAGGTCAATGTCTGTAAAGCCCTCTGCATTTATTGCATCTGCAGTGCTTTTGTCAATGGTGTCTAAGCAGAGACTGGCAAGTTGAGGCTCGTCAAATAACCTAGCCTGTGATGAAAGCAAAAAAGAGGCAACATTGAGTAATTATCCATGAATTGTGTTTCTTTACATGATATGTATGAAAAGGGAACTGCTGCATTTTAAAATGATATATATAAAAAAGGCGACTTTCATTATTTTCTTTTTGTCATATTGTGCCGGTATGTTAATTGACCTGTAAGCAGTTGTATTTCTAAATCCTGTATTGAACATCACCTCATTTTGGAAATGTTAACATTATGTGGGAAGAAATGTCAATCAAATGTCATAAAACTGAAATCATTGCAATGAGTACGCAGGCAACTGTACGTTCATGTAACAATACATGTCTGGGTGGTAAATACACTAACTAAATGCACTAGAGGCCAAATAAATGTGGGTTTTATAAATCATGGTTAAGTGACTTCTGAAGTGTCAAACAAAAGGTGTAAATGACAAACACTTTACCTGCTTAATATACAGTACATTTCTAAATGAAACTTACCTGAGTAAGAAGCATGAATGCATTGTCGGCTCTGAGGTGCTTGGTGAGGAACTCCACGCAGTGACCCTCCAGAGAAGGAACTGCATACTTTTTAGCCGTATACAGAGTCGTCATCACAGTCTCTGGACCAATGTGGACCTCGTCAGAGTACAGGAACCTGAACACACAAAGCAAACAAGACATTTCATGCCGATATCTCTACTTTAATATAAAGTGAATCTGAAAAATGTAGGCATTGTCAAACATATTTCTAGGTTCAAAACTTTAGTACCTCTTTGGTGCCAGGTATCAAACGTTTTCATACTATGGGGGGGGGATATTTTTTTTAAATGTTGACTAATTTTTGTTTAATGGTAAAATTTGAGTGTGTATCACATTTTATTATAAAAAAAAAACTTAATAGGCAATGTTTAAATTGCATGTGAAAATTCTGAAAGGAAGGGGACAGCAGAAGCCATGTTTGTGAAAATTTTGGGGACTCATCAAAGTCAATAACACTTAACTAACATATCGAAGCTGGCAGATTGGTGCCACATAACGTCCACGTCTGTTTACGTTTGCTCTTTGGTTGATCTCTTTTTTGATCATGATGTTTCCATTAACTAAACTCCTCATCATCCTCCCAATGCTTACGATGCCTGAATGCACCTGTCATACCTGAGCAGGGCGAGGAAGGCTGCCGGCTCCACGTCGGGCAGCTCTATCTCAGCTGAGGTGGTGGCCATGCCGCCGTTGAACATGGCATCGAACACAGCACTGCCGGCGGCCAGGACGAATTTATGGGCCGGTATTCGCTGGGCCTGCCTGCCCTTCCCCACCACGAACCTGACGTCGCTGAGCAGCTCGTTATTGAACAGAAATGCGAAGCGCTCCTTCAGCGAGTTCTTCGTCGCCTGCCAGTTGTGCACGGGCTCCCGGTGGAGGCCCAGGCCCGGCGGGGAGGCCGGCGGCGGGCCGGAGGTCGGCAGGTTGCATGTCCCCACGGCGGCTCCGGACTGAGCCGAGTTGGACGCGACCTCCTGGCCGTCATGGTTTGACGCCAAGCCGCCGGTCGCGGTCGCCATAGCAACACCCTGCCTGCTCTAGTTTATTCTCCCTCCACAACGAGCCGCGATGGACGCGCAAACACCCACAGACCGCACCGCGCGTGTTGTTGTTTGTTTACGTTGTGCCTATCCCTGCAGACGCCATCGCTCCACCAGCAGCTACCTGCTAGCGCGCGACTCTCCAGAAATGACGCGAACGCACACTTCCGGCATAATGACCGCCCCCTCCTCTTCTTCTGTCGGGTTCTCCAACAGGTCGCGCTTTAGTGCGTATTACCGCCACCTCTGGTTTCCCTTGTTTACTCTGTGTTACTGTAAATGTTGAAAATGATAACTAGTTTTAATGTTTTTTTTATTCTTAACTGTATGCTTTCCCCAAGATTTTCGTCTGCTAGTGGATTTCGGAAAATGCATTTCTTGTGTTAAAAATAAATCTCATTGGATTTATATACTGTGATAAAAAGGACTTTTTTTCCTTCTCCTTCCTAAATATTTTCCAGTTTTCCTTTCCTATCTTTCTGTTCCCTATGCTCTGTATACGCTCTAAAGGCTTCTCCCTCACCCTCAATCTTAATTGCTGATATTTTTTATCCCCTTTTGTTATTTATTTAATTCCTCCAATTACAACAAGTACTAAAAAAGGCCTACTTAATTATTTTTTTTATTTTTGCTCAAAAATAAAAATAACAACTTTGAGAACCGGTTGAACTTGGAGCAGTGAATGGAATAGTTTGTCAACAATGTTTCAGGTTAAACAAAAAAGGTAAAAATCTAAGGACATTTGCTTTATCTTTCTTAGTGCTGACACCTTCTTCTTCGCTGGGTGTATGACAGTCTTTATCCTGGCCATTTCAGCCTGTTTATGATCAAGAAGAAGGCTCCAGAAGTGGTCATCTGGACTAATTCCTAATTTTGTCCTCTATACATTGGTTGTAGATGGGTCTGTTTAAGTTCTTATGTGCAGTCAATGAGCAGTGTCTCTATATCAGCAGATATGTATATATCAGGATCAGCAGCATATACAATTGATCTGTTTAGCCGTAATTATGGAAGCTGTGGCAGGAGCAGCTTACTTCCTGATAATGTCCCCACAACACAAAGTAGCTATTGTGTTTGAGCTGCAGCCTGGCAAGTCTCAAAGGTGGTATTCAATTAAATGTCAGCTGTTCGGCCAGGCTATAAATAGGAAAGCTGCAACACCGATAGCGGTGGTTGCTGTGAGATACACCATGTCTCTCTTTTCAGGCATATTTTATAAAACGTTAACTGACAAGAGTCTCACAGATTAAAAACATATTTATGGAGTAATCTGCCCTTATTTAGTTTTTCCCTTGCATTTTCCTTTATCTATTATTTTGTATAAACAGTAAATGTAATACAATGTTAAAGAAAGATGTTATATATTTATGTATTTATGTGCTGTGTGTGGTATATGAATACAATTTTGTTGACAGTGTTCATATGTTAGTTTTATACCAACTGTCAAGCTTTTCGAAGACTGTAAGACCTTGGGTACCAAGTCAGGTGCATTGCTATCTTCCCATTTTTCTCTCTTTGCTTAAATTTAACAGGCCCAGTTCTCTCATATTGATGCGTCCCTCCACACAAGGACACCCTTCTCCTACAGAGTTCCTGCTGACAGCCAGCTGGTCTTCTTGCTGATCAATCTTCTGTACGCTCCGGTGCCTCAGACTTTGTGCTACCACTGCTGCACCAGGCCTGCTGTCTTTCCCAGGTCAAGGCCAGAGAAGAAAAGTGATTGACACCAAGTGACAGGGAGAAAGAGATAGTGACGGGAAGTTGAGAATGTCACAATAAAAATAAATTGCTGTTATTGCTTCCTGCAGTTTTTGTAAAAAAAAAAAGCTGCTGCCTGTAACTTTAATGACGATTAAATGGGCAATGTTAGAAGGTTGACAAAATATTCCGGTGTTGACAGAGTTTCCGTCATCTGGTAAAAAAATATATATATTATTTTATTTTTTAATTTCTGGGTGATTAAAACCACTGTAAGCACATGGAGTCACATACAGTGGCATAGTACAAACAAACGATGTGTGTAAGGGATTAAAACTACCTTACAATACTTATTGTTTGTATATTTTGGTAACTGAAATTGCTTGTCATACAGCAAAGTAATAGTAAAACAAAAAACTTCAAAAACTGTAAGAATATTATTTATGATGCAATTGCAACCGTTTTTTTGTTCACTGTCAACCATATTTCACTTGTATATAATGGCCTACTGTCAACATTGCATGTTTACTGCATGTACACTGCATACAGCTATATTTACCAGAAAAAAAGTTGTAATGAAGATAATTATTTTTAATCAATGATGTGAACAAAGTAGGTTACATCTTACGTTTTCATTTAAAGGTGGCACTGCGGTTTTAAACATAATGATTTTACTAAATCACAAATGCACACAATTTAATTAAAATCTTCAGTATGCAATGTGAAAAGTATCAGCATCCATTAAAGGTATAAGAACCGGGCTTCAGTGGTTTGAACCGGTAGTACTTTATATTGACTCCACCTCTTCCGGTGTCTCTTAGGATCATAACAGCTACGCATGCATCACTTTTACCAAAGTAAACAGAGCATATTAATTTCTACCATTACCGAGACAAACCGAATCCACTTCTGACATAACAGTTGGATAACAATTTGTAATAAAAAACAAACAAAACAAACGCTAATGGGAAGAACTGACGGGCGACCAAATGTCGTGCTAACTCGCTAGCTACTGTGAGCCGTCATGGCAGCACCCACTCCACTGAGCTCTGCTCCTGTGATAAGGTATGTGTGGCTGAAGATTAAACCGTTAATATACTATATACTAAACTGGTTAATCATGATTTATATGGCAATATGTAATCTCGTATAATCGCTTTTTGTTTAACTACTCTGCGTGTGAAATGATTTGCTGGATGCACTTATCTAGCAGCAGAGGACAATGCGTGAGTTGACATCTTTTACATTTTTTTCTTAAATTCTAGTAAAAGGCAACGCAAAGCTGTTCAGAGGAAAGGGAGAAGAAAACGGAAACGCCAAGCCCTCGCACAGGCCAGAGAAAGTGGTAATGAGATTCTGTGTGTTGAGCTTTCATTTTAAGTGAGCTAATTTCTGTAGTTCAAGTTGTAGCTGCAGCGTTTTCCATTCATAACAACTTTCCCTTTGTTATAGGTTTAAAATCTGTAGGAAGCTGTACACCTGAGGAGGAAATACATGATGAAGAGGATAATGATGACGCTCAGGAGGAAAGGTCGGTGGTGTATAACCAGCACAGGCACCTTAATGGCTCAGGCTTTATTCAATTAAATCGTGTTGGATTTTTGTCACACGTGTTTTCTCAGAATGCATGAAGAGTGGCTGGAAAGAGAGAGACTTGCTCAGGAAGAGTTCAGGCTGAGGTCTGAAAGGGAGGAAGCTGCAAGGAGAAGAAAAGAAGAGGAGGAGGTAATGTACAGATTGTATCCATGATAGAGGGGCACATATAATCCAAGAAAACTGACCTTTTCTGGAAATATAATTACATGCAGTACTCGCAAAAAGTTAGGGATATTTGGCTTTCGGGTGAAATTTATGGAAAATGTAAAAAGTTCACGCTCCAGTGGCATTTAAGTAGAAGCATGCATTGGTGATTTCCTCATTTCAAAAGATTTTTTGAAACAAAAAAAAATAAATCTCTTGTGTTCACAGCGGATGATAAAGGAGGAGTGGGAGGCCCAGCAGCAGAAAGAACAAAAAGAAAAAGACCAAAAACAGCAGGAGAAACGAGACAAAGAGGTGAAACGGGCCCCAGGACGATAGAAACAAAAAGAAATATATCCTCTTCTACTAATGAATATTTATACTCTCCATCGAAAAGTGAAGATTTACAAAATTCACATGGTCACATATACTGTATGTTAGAAGCTGATTGTTTCATTTGTGAAATGTGTTTTTGTTGTGTGCATTGTCCTCTTAATACTTTTCCTTGACTGAGTGGCACAAGAAGCCGTTCTACTCCTTACCTTACCGTTACAGCACCTTCAGGTCTCAAAGCAAGGATGTATCTTTTGATTTGTGTGACATTGTCTGTGCACAGAGGAGTTCAGAATTGTCCCTGTTAAACGGTCCCTCCAAAATGCCATTTAAATGTTGTGTCTGAGTCCTTGTTTACGTGGTCTTAACCCACACAAACAGATATGCTGCAGAATGTTGACTTCTATACATTTTCACCCGCCGTGTCTTTACACCATTTGTAGGAGGCTGTTCAGAAAATGTTGGATGAAGCTGAGAATCAGGTATAAACACACACACTTCTTTATGTTTATATGGCTATAAACAAAAAAAAATCCAAATTCAATGTGTAAAATACTTTTCAAACCAGGTTGTATAAAAGCTTTTTTTTTGTTCATGCTCACATTTAGCTAGATAATGGAGGACCATGGATGAATCCTGAGGCTCCGGTGAGAGAGAAATCAGGGAACTTTGGAACAGAGCGCGACATTGCCAACTGTCCTTTCTTTCTCAAGACAGGAGCATGTCGATTTGGAGACAGGTGCTTCTCTATCACACCTTGCTAAATTCAATTAATGCTGCTGTTAAATTGTATCTATTAACAATTTTGATGTATTGTCACCTCTGCTGTTCTTATGAGTGCAGATGTTCTCGGAAGCACGTTTATCCCACAGACAGCCCAACTCTGATGATCCGTAGTATGTTTAAAACATTTGGCATGGAGGAGTCGCGCCGTGATGATTACGACATAGATGCCTGTTTGGAACACAGCGAGGAAGACCTGCAAGAGTCTTTCCTAGAGTTCTATCAGGATGTCCTGCCAGAGTTCAAGGGTGTCGGCAAGGTGGTTCAATTTAAGGTAAGCTGAGATCATGACGGTGATCTCAGGTCAGTCAAACTGTAATCCTTTCTATTCAAAATACTTGAAAGTCAAGAACATGAGATGTCCTTAAAATGTTAAGGCACTGTTATTTTTAATTTTATGAACTTATGAGTCTTAATGAACAGGTTGTATTTATTATTAACGTCATACATCAACAAAATATGTGCTTTTTTTTCTTTTTTTTTTTTGCATAAAAATTGTATTCAGATGTCAAAATGTAAAGATAATGTCTGTAATGTAACAGCCTCAACAGCACTGTTCAAGAAACCTGTCACTAGATGGATGCTTAAATGATTACCTCTAAAAATTCCCATACATTTTTTTTTATTAATAACCTTTTTTTAGGTCAGCTGTAATTATGAGCCACACCTGAGAGGAAATGTTTACATTCAGTTTGACACGTAAGTTGGAAAACAAATTAATAAATTAAATCCAATGTTGCGTTTTCCAGGTATACAGTATAACTCTTGTCCTCTTCTCTCCTCTGCCCAGAGAGGAGCAGTGTAAAGAGGCCTTCATCAAGTTCAATGGGAGGTGGTACGCAGGCCGACAGCTACATTGTGAGATATGTCCTGTTACACGATGGAAGAATGCTATATGTGGTGAGTTACTTATTCATACTAATAAGAAAGTAAATTTTTTCCAGTAGCACTTTTCCTTTGCAGTTGAGTGTATTTACTTTTTTTGCTCTTGTCTCAGGATTGTTCGATAGACATAAGTGCCCCAAAGGGAAGCATTGCAACTTCTTGCATGTATATCGAAACCCTGGGAATGAATTTTGGGAGGCCGACAGGGACCTGCACATGTCACCAGACCGCAGCGTGAGGGGGAGTCGAAGAGAAGGCCGGCACTCGGAGCGATACAGTGAGCGATCATGGAGACAACGCTACAGCAGCAGAAGCCCACCAAGATCCGAGAGATCCCAAAGCAGACGCGAGGACAACAGGCGGAGGAGCAGGAGTCGAGAGAGGAGGAACTCCCACCAGGAGAGAGAGGACAAATGGTCGTCCAGATCCAGACACAGTGAGAGGAGGACGGACAGGGATTTGAGCAGAAGCAGAGATAGAATGAGGAGTAGAAGTAGAGACAGAGAACAAGACAAGCTGAGAAACAGAAGTAGGGATAAATACAGGAATAGAAGTGAAGAGAGAGATATTAGAGAAAAGAATGAGGACACTCGCAGAGAGTCAAGAGGAAGGTCAAGAAGTACAAGCGCAGAGAGGGAAAGAAACCAGCAAAGTAGAGAAAGAAGCCCCAAGAAACCAGAGGGAAGTAAGAAAGACCCTAACGATGATGCCAGCACACACACTCGCCACAAACACTCCAAGAAGAGCAAAAAAAAGAGTAAGAAAAAGCATAAGAAGAAAAGCCGTTTGTCTGAAGCCGCCACCTCATCAGGAGAGTCAGAAAAGGAGAAAGAGTCCGAGGAAGAGAGGGAGAACCACTCCGCTTCGAGTGTCAGTGGACAGACAAATGAAACGGTCCTAACTCTGAATAATGGCGACGCAGATGGAAGTGTTGACACTGAAACGTTAAGTGCTAAGTCTACAACAGATATACAACCAAGCCTGCTGGAAACGGTGACATGAATGGCTTATTCATTTTGTTCTTCATTTCTCTCAGAACTCTGAATTTGTAGAGAGGGATAAGTATTTGTCTGAGCACCAATATGTGAATACTTTGCTCTGGAAACATGCTGCTTGGAACTTGAACCTTTGGCAACATGTGGTAATCGTTTCATAGTAAAAACAATATAAAACATAGGTTCAGCACATTGTGTTGTTTTAATACATTTATTATTAATAACTTTCCCATACAAGAAAGAAATGTTGGCAAATGTGTTGGCAGTGTCAAATACAAAAGTAAATGGTATCTTTCAAACAAAGTCAAAGAATAACAAATCATTTCTCATGAATGCTAAACATAAACTACTTGTGGTTTTGAGTGCAGATAAAAAAATACTGATATAGTTCTGGATTAGTCTTTGTTCATCTTAATGACAAGTGAACAAATGGAAAGTAATGATTATTCATTATGTACCCCGATGTATGTAGTTCATCTTTTGTTCCTGTTCCATTAGGAAACCCAGGATACACCTGTGTTTAAATTGATTGGAATAGTTACATAATACTGGTATATTGTGGCCAAATAAACCACACATAAATCTTGAACATACATCCTGCCAGCCTAAATTCCTTTTCTGCCTTAATATCCTTCATAGATATGAGAACGTAAAACACAGTGTTCTTTGGTCATGTTAAGTTTATGAGAGTAAGCCAAAGTATCACCATACTAAATAAAATAGTGTTACTTTTATTTGGATCACTATGCTATCCTGGCCTAAGATTAATCCTAGTAACTATGACAAACCTTAAAAAAAGATGAGCCAAAATAGTTTTTACATAACATGTAATACTGTTAAGTAAAGGTAAAAGAAAAACATCTAGAAAAGGTATATGCAATGGTTGATTTACTGGAGAGGAATCGCCAAACATAAACCAAACTTTTTATAAGCCTGATATTGATTGTTTAATTTTACTTAACTGCTGGCCTAAATGTTCCTGTGAGGAAGTAATTGTAACAGTGTTAATATCTCAAATAACATTAGCTCCCAGTTGGGATATGTAACTGTATTCCCATTATATCTGAGCCACAGAGGTGAGCATCAAATCCTCAAAATATAAAAAGAAAATACTGCCTGCTGTTCAGAAGGTATTTCTAAAAGGCCTCATTCTCTCTTATAACCAACCAAATGAGAAATACTACAGTTAAACTATTATCTTTTTTTTTTTTTTACTTTTCACTTATTTTAAGATGGCAGCCCAAAATTATATACCTCTTTGGTCATTTTATAATTTGCAATAGAGGAATACTTGTTTTCTTTCTTGTATAGCTAACATTACATTTAACATCCATATACATACAAGAAATGGCTGATAACTACTTTGTTTTGTTAAATGACCTGGGTTTTCCAAGGCTGCTGAGCATTCACTCTTTCATGAAATCAGATGCTTAGCTTTGTGACCCAAATGGTAAAATGTGAAGAAAAACCAACTACAACAGCACCTAAAAATGTCTCGAAGCCAAAAACCTCCAACAACTCTTCAATCAGTGATGATGGATGTTCTTAATATGATGTTGGAGTTTTCATGTTGTTGCTACATTGTTTGAAGATGGTTAAGTGAGAGACACATGCTAATAGTACTGCAGAAGACAGTGAGAGAACTTGTACAGAAGGAGACACATTTAAACCACAGTTGGCACCACATTGAAAGGACATTACAGGATAGTACAGAACAGAGTAACACAGTACATAGAGGGTGATTGTACACATACAATACTGACACAGTGAACAGGAGAAGAGTCGGGGAGGTTGCCAGATCTAAAATGAAAGAAATAACAGTGAGGCAGCAGAGTGATGATTTATGTCAGTCCAATTTCTTCTAAGACGCTCCGTGGTGCCTCGGCCTCCTGCACATCAGGAAAAGAAAATGTTGCCTGTTGTCAGTTTTGTGCATCAATCACTCATTCTGTAGCACAGACTACCCCCTCCAAAGAATGATTATATAATTATATTTGTGTATAAAAACACAAAGGAAGAGAGCAGTATGAATAAAGTGCCGCAGGCTTAAAGTGAGCGGGTGATATCAAGTGCAGATGGTCAGAACAAAAAGGAAAACAACATCTTGGTTTTTTCTCTGTTCTTACATTCGCAATGCTAAGATAAATTAATTTACCAATGATGCCAAGTTAGAGATGCAATGTTTTTCCAGCATCAGAAAATCAGTCGGATAACGGATGAGTCATTAAAAAAAAAAGTACATAAATGATAAATTTGCAGAGAGTTTAACACAATAAGTTATTAACATCACATGTTACTGGAGAGATGGTGCCCCCCGAGGCGCCCCCCCCCCCCCCCCCCCAAAAAAAGTATGATTTTACAGACAGGGTTTTCATCAGGAAAATCATTGACAGGTTAACAGCCAGTGAAAAATAGTCATTACTTGCCATCCCACTCCAAGAGCCGATCACATGACCCTGGGTGATTTGTCAGATGGGTTTGAGTATCTGTACATACCTCCTGCAGCAGATCAGCCTGCTCGATAGCCTTCAGCACGTTCTTCTTGGACGTCTCCTGGGCTTCTCCACCCAGCAGGAACTCGTCCAGGATGAAGTAAGCCTTCTCAAAGTTGAAGATTATATCCAGCTCGCATACCTGTATGGCCAACAGGATCACCACAAAGAGCAGCAGATCAGAGGGGATAGTGTCCTGACTGAAACCTTGGCTTCTTCCACTTTGTTTGCACCCCCCCCCCCCCCCCCCCCCACTTTGTTTGCACCCCCCCCCCCGCCCACCAATCAATAGGCATGTTCCATGTGAACATTTAAGAAACTTACACTGCCAAAATATTTATCCAGCAGCTCCACATATCTGTGGATTATCTCCAAAGTGATCAGCTCATTATCCTGATCCTCCACTGCACAGCAGAAATACAGGCTCGCATATCTGCAACAAAGAAAGACCAGATCAATATTATGGATGGGTGGAAATCAGTTTAGCAAATGTATAGTAACCGACAGGAGAGAGACTGTAGCTAGAATTTGGTTCTATTTGTTTGACATAAAACTCAGAAAATCCTGACAGGGTTTAATTAATGTATTATAAAACTCTTTAACCTTTGATTGTAGATGTGTACGTTAGGGGAACACCTCTTTGCTCTTTGTGTCACAGCTGTTTTTGCTTATTATACACATTGGGATCTCCTTTTTGTAATTTCATGACTCATATTTCTTGGAAAAATTGTATAATTTTCCTCCATGGTGTGGCATTTGTTAGGAGCGAGGGGGTGTTCCAAAATTCTCAACACACCAGACGGTGAGATCTACAGTAAATGCCAGAAATCTCTGTGTTTGATAATAATATGAATCATTGGTTCTCTTAAACATGACCCACAAATAACCACAGATACGTATTAATACCGCCATCCTCATCATCAGTGAGATGTTTGACACACAGCAAAATAGTCCAGCCGTCATAATCAACCTCTTCTACTAAACACAGTGCAGCACCACACACATCATGTGGATAATTTAACATCACACACCGACCTCTTGTACACAATCTTGAGGTCCCTCCACTCCAAGAAGCTGCACATTTTGGGTTTCCGAGCCAGGATGGTCTGGACCAGGTCTCTGGAGATCTTCTTCCTCTCCTTATCAGACAGAGGCACGTACCATTTCTGTAAGCGCAGCTTTCCCTGCCGGCTGAACAACAGCATAAACTGCATCTGAGGGAGGAAACAAACAGCTCAAAGGTCAGTGGTCGAAAAACGTGTAACTTTTATTTCCGTGAAAACCAAAAAACCCATTAGCAGAATTTAAGGAAATAACAGATAAGAAACAACTAACACATGCAGGTATGCATTATTGACGCAGACAACACGACCTCACCTTGTAAACAATGTAAGCTACATTTGATAAAGTTAACATCCAACATGCGTTAACGCAAAGTTTCATTAGCTTATGGTGGCTAACATTGCTAAATGGCCACATACTAACATCCCAAGTGTCATTTGCGCCCCCTCCTGCGACACTGAGCTAGCTACAGCGGATGGGAGAAGTAAACACGGCTCCTTACCTTGTATCGGGCCTTCCAACTAGTCCCACGACTGGTAACTTCAGTATAAATCAATCTAAACACATAACCACAGGGTAGAGGACAGATGTTGCTGTACGTCCGTAGGTTAGCTTCTCCTCGAGCAGGATGCTAATACAGCTAGCGGATGGTGGTTTCTGGTGAGACAACGATTAAAAGAGCGGAGCTGTGATTGGCTGGCAAAACCCAGGGCTGGAATTTGATAGGCCAAAAAAACGGTGTAAGAGTTATTGAAATATTTTGTGTAGATCTGTAGACCTATTCTTCTACACGTTATAGTCCTGCTTTAAATACTTACATACATAGAAAACATAACATAACATTAAAGTTAAATATATAGTTAATGTAATGTTAATGAAACACACGCTTGGCTGCCTTCTAGGTGAATTGCAGCTATTTCCTGTACACCAGTGTTAATAATAGGAAGATGACAAGCGTTGGAGATGGATGATTGAACCTCCTGTGTCCTTCACATGGATGTTTGATCTCCAACACAGCAATGTATGATCCCCAGCATATGGATGCATGATCTCTAGCACATGGATGTTTGAAGTTATGATCTCCGTAGACTGGTTGTGGTGAAACCTTGTCAAGGGAGCACATAGAAGTCATTCAGCGCCCCCTGTCGTCTAATAATCAAACCGCAGGGGCTTGTATTTTTGACAGAATGGCTGTGCACTATGCCAGCTCGCGAATTGTCATCTGCCAGTCCTGACTCTTCGCATCAAACACTTTGACTGGGACACCTGCGGGGTTTGTGTGTGTGTATGTGAGAGAGTACGAGCTGAGACTTTAACGTTAAATGTTGTCTGTAAAAACAACTGGATGCTACTCGGCTAGCAAGCTACAGCAGAAAGGAGCATCTTTCAGACGGGACCTGCAGCAGGACAGGAAGGTATGAGTCTGCCGGTTCGCTCAGCGAGAACACACAATCTCACAACATGTATGGTTACACGGCATCCTCTGGTGCTGCATGCTGGCTCAGACGTGATGTCTTGTGTTTGTGCAGTGATCGGCGAGGATGAGGAGCCGCAGTAACTCAGGAGTGAGGCTGGATGGATATGCCAGGCTCGTCCAAGAGACCATCCTGTGCCACCAGGTCGGTCATGCACCGCAGGGTACAGGGGCACCTGTTAAGGCATCTCTATAAACTCATATTTTCTGTGTCTACATCATTTGATAGATCAGCCATTTGTTAGAAATATGCTCCACTAAAGTGAACTATCCACAGGTCTTTGTGACCCCCGTCCTGTAAAGATACTCTGTGTCAAAATCTGCCTTAAAGACCTTCCCTTACTTTGGTCTATACAAGAGCTGCAATCATTATTCAACTATCAATAGATCTGACACATTTTTCATTGAGTGCAATAATATTTATTTCCCCTGCTGCATTTTGTATTTTTGATCCTCCCAACTATTCCTGCAGAAATGTGTTGGATGTGCAGATGTGTTGGTTCAGGTTCAACCAGATTGAGCTGCATAGAAATAAACAAGGTGTGTCCAAAGGTCAGCCCCTGGAACAGGATGAGGACCAGAAAACTTTATCTGTCAGCTTTCGAGTTCACATTGAGGCACAGTCAACAGCTCCTCTAAACTGTGACCTATCTGTTCCACTGCTGATAGAACACACCATGTGCTTCCCTTACAAAGCATGTGTATGTATATAAGGCCAGAGGTCTGGTTTCAGAGGAGGGGCAGCACAATCCAATCTCACCCTATCCCTAATCTCTCTATCAAAGCAAGGACTATGAACTTATGAATTATGAATGAAACCAGGAATTTTAGATCAGCACTTTTAAGTGTTTTTAACTGTTTTATTGACAAACTGTTAAATCCCAGAAAGAAAAATGTTATTGTCAGACCTTCTCTTTTCTGAATTCTGGCATATTGGGAGAAGGAAGTCAAGGAATTACAAAAAAAGACTAAGTGTGCAGATGACGTTTGTGTGTGTGTTTGTTTTAAGAACCCAGTGACAGGACTCCTGCCCGCCAGTGCCCAGAAGAAGGACGCCTGGGTGAGGGACAATGTGTACAGTATCCTTGCTGTATGGGGGCTGGGCATGGCCTACCGCAAGAATGCAGACCGCGACGAAGACAAGGCCAAAGCCTATGAACTGGAGCAGGTGTGTTTGTGAGAGAGAGAGAGACAGGGTTAATGTGTAGACCAGTGCCTGTTATTGTTGATGTGGCTGTGTGTCAAATCTCATGTTCATTTGGTTAGTTTATTATCAAAATGATCAATTATCAACTAGAACACTGATAATTAAGGGTATGTGAAGTTTTATAAAACTACAGATCTAACTTGATAAAATAATCAAGTCAGTGCTAAAATATAAACAAACCAATCAGCTGATTACCAACCAGATTTTCATGTAAGAAACTGAAGAAATTAATTCCAAATAAAAGCCATTTAGAATTGTCCTTATTATCAATTTAATAGTGCTAGAATTATTTACTATATAAAGACATCCACAAGAGATTCATATTTGTCTATGGTCAGGTGCTTGTCATTGAAACACAGAGTAACAGTCCACTGAACAAAACCTAGATGGCAGTTTGGATCGCAGTGTCGTTAGCGTTGTCATTAGTTGTGTACTGATGAGGTTTTGTTTGTTGGCAGAGTGTGGTGAAACTAATGCAGGGGCTTCTGCAGTGCATGATGAGACAGGTAAGGCATTTGTGTCAATTGTGTTCTTTTTACACATAAATGTCATGTCCTGGTGGCAGAAAACCCGATAAGCCAGTTTCTGTGTTCTGAGAAACCTCAACGTGTTATCTGGGATACTGTGGTATTTAAACAGTGAGTGGTTTATTTGAACAGCATATTGCGTCTTTTGGAAACAGCTAGTTCATGTCTGCATACTTACATAGGCATACCTACACTTACATTCATCGGTCACTAAGCAAAAAAATAACCATGTGATTATTCATACGTTTGTGATCCACATGTGGTCAATATCCCTTTAAAGTGATGGATATGTGCACGCGCACATGTTTTCAGCTGGCTAAGGTGGAGAAGTTCAAACACACCCAGAGTACAAAGGATTGCTTGCATGCCAAATATGATACCCCCACCTGTGCTGTGGTGGTTGGGGACGACCAGTGGGGGCATCTCCAGGTGGACGCCACTTCGATTTACCTACTGATGCTGGCACAGATGACAGCCTCAGGTAAAGGAATGATACAGAGTGGTGTCTTTTTCTGTGTGTTTGTTGTGTCATATAGAACCATTGGGTAACAATTATTATTGGTTAAAGAAGCCTCACATTCTCTTGGCATGTACAGTATAATCTTATAACATGAGTTGGTCACCTTATCACACAGGTCTTCGTATCATCTCAAACTTGGATGAGGTAGCCTTTATCCAAAACTTGGTCTTCTACATAGAAGCTGCCTACAAAGTGGCGGTGAGTAACATTTTCAGAGACTTTGGAGCTTTTCCAGAAAGTAATACGTAAAAGTTGATTGTGCCATATGTTGAATTGTGGGTAATTTGAGTATCATGGTAGCAAGGTTCTGCTGCATTGATTTAAATAAATTCTGCACCATTAATCTGACAGTTAATGGAATCCAATTTGAAATTGGTGGGTTTCAAGTTTGGAGAATGAGAATGTGCTAGAAAATTTGAAAGTTATGCCATGAACATTCTTCCCTTATGTAGGATTATGGGATGTGGGAGCGAGGTGACAAGACCAACCAGGGCATCCCTGAGCTCAATGGAAGCTCTGTAGGAATGGCTAAGGTAAAGCAGCCACATATTCCATTTATTATTGTCAGCATTTATAATGTCAAGAAAATAAATGAGCAAATGTTTGCAGGCAGCTCTGGAAGCCATAGATGAGCTGGATCTTTTCGGTGCCCATGGAGGCCCAAAGTCAGTCATCCATGTTTTACCTGATGAAGTGGAACATTGTCAGGTACTCCTGTATTTCCTCCCTGTCATCTTAGAAATGTGTCTACTCAGTTGTCTGCTCAACATGTTCGTATGAATTCCCTCAGTCCATCCTGTGCTCCATGCTGCCAAGAGCTTCAACTTCAAAAGAGATAGATGCTGGTCTACTCTCTGTCATTTCCTTCCCTGCCTTTGCTGTTGAGGATGCTGAACTTGTGGCCATCACTAAGTCAGAAATCATAAGCAAACTGCAGGTACTGTCACGCGTATCATCTGTTTTGGACAGACTTTGGACAACTGATAAAGTTGCATAAATTAATATTTTACCCATTTTTTCTTTGTACATAAAGAACATGTAAGTCAGTCATTGTGCTGAAATTTGTATTCTGTGATAATGTCAGGGTCGCTTTGGCTGCTGCCGCTTCATCAGGGATGGATATCGTTGCCCAAAAGAGGTAAGGTATTCTAAATATTAAAAAATGGGGGTGTATCATATCATGTATATTTAAGTGATGAAACATACTGTATATAGCAGAGACAGGGATTGCTGAGATAGAAAGACTAGTTCTTTCAGATAAAACACTCCACACCTAAAGTATTTAATGACAGAAGAAGCATACTTTTCTCATTAGGATCCGTCTCGGCTGCACTACGATCCGGCAGAGCTGAAACTATTTGAAAATATTGAATGTGAATGGCCCGTTTTCTGGACCTATCTCATCCTGGACGGCATCTTTGCTGGAGACCAAGTACAGGTAATAAAACTATGTGCAGTCGTACATATTCTATTCCTACTATATCCACACAGTTATGAAAACACTCGACTTGTGCTGTAGATGTTGTATTGAATCACGTTACCATTTGCTTTGCACAGGTGCAGGAGTATCGTGAGGCACTGGAAGGCATTTTGATCAGAGGAAAGAATGGCATCAAACTGGTGCCTGAGCTTTATTCTGTGCCCTGCGACAAGGTACCCTATTCCCATAATAAAGAACTGGCAGATATGCCCTCCGATCTTGTCATATTCATATCTCATGGTACAACAAAATCTCTTAAGCTAGTTTTTTTTTTTTATCGTTTGTTCTATTTTGCTTTATGGTTTTGTTAATAGTACAAAGGTTGTCTGTTTCCCCTCTGTAAAGTAGAGAGTCACATAGTTACGAGCATGAGCAAAGCCTTGGTTTTCAATATTTAATCTTGTTTAATCTGGTCCTCAATATTTTTTTCTCTCACATGCAACCAGTATATCATAAATATATGGTAGTGAGTAGAGGAATCCTATAGAGCTGCAAATTTATCAGCAAAAAAGAATCCGATTAAAAAAAAAAAAAAAAAAAAAAAATGTCAGGAACGATGTACCTGTATATCAGGCAACTGAGTAAGAATGAGAACAAATGTTGCTTCTTTCAGATGGAGGAGGAGTACAGCAATCCTCACACAGTGGACAGAGTGGCCATGGGGCAGCTGCCACACATGTGGGGACAGTCACTCTACATCTTGGGATCTCTTTTGGCTGAGGTATATACTGGGTCCTTGTACACTACCCCAAAATATTCGCTTGTTCGCATTTTAGCGTTAGTTTCAATTGTGACCACATCCATCTCCTAAACATGAACATACAGTAAAACCACTGCCATTGTATTCCGCTCTAATAATTGACCTTGTCTGCCCATGTCTTTTGTTTTCTTTATATATGTAGGGGTTTTTAGCTGCAGGAGAGATAGATCCACTCAACAGGAGATTCTCTACAAATTTCAAGCCAGGTGTTGTGGTACAAGGTTGGTGACAGATGAATTGTTTTGGGTTAAGGTCTGGAGTTGGATTTGATGATGAATCTAGTGTTTGTTGTTTGCCTCTGCCATCCTCAATCAAGCACAATCAAGTTGCAGGGAATTCAGTCACAATGTCCCCATCAATTTGTGACTTATTGTCTAAACGTGCCGCCTTTTTTGGAGTCCAGGTAAAAGTTTGTGTCAGATTTGAAGAAAAAAAGCTGATGTATTTCTTTTTTACATGTATGTGTGTGTTAGTTTGTGTTCTCGCAGAGTCAGAGGAGATTCAAGAGTTATTAAGTGATCATGAGATAACGGTGCAGACGATGTCAGAAGTTTTGCCCATCATGGTCATGCCTGCTCGCCTCCTGAGCCATGTCTATGTCAGACTGGGTAAATGGGACCAACTACCTTTGTGTACTGGCATGTGTGTGTCTGTGAAATAAGAAGAGTAACACAGTGTGCCATTTACTCAGGGAGCAGCAAGAAACTTAATTTAAGTGGGAGACCATATAGGCACATCGGAGTTCTGGGAACATCCAAATTCTACGAGATCAGAAATCGCGCCTATATATTCACTCCCCAGGTAAAACTAAATGGAGATGCTCACAATGATATCAACAAATTATTTTTGAAGAAGGTAGTAATAAGTATCAATAGTGCATTATTTTTTCTTCTTTTATGTGCTCACCATACAGTTTCTGGATCAGCACCATTTTTACCTGGCACTGGACAACCAGATGATTGTGGAGATGTTGCGAACAGAGCTGGCCTATCTGTCCTCTTGTTGGAGGATGACGGGACGACCCACACTCACTTTCCCCATCACTCGCAGCATGTTAGGTAATGAGGCTCTTAACCCCCAGAAAATCATTTGTTCGGTGATTTATACAGGACACTATTTACCGATAAGAAAAAGAAAGAAAGACCACCGTTATTAGTCCCACAGAGGGGAAATTCACGTTCCTAACTCTATTGATGTACACACACTACAAACAGTTACACAACCAGTCATAAACAAATACATGGTATTTTATTGTGTAGAGGGGAGAGATGTTAGGGTGAGGTGGCTGCCGTATAGATCAGCGCCACGGAACAGTTTGGGGGTTCGATGCCTTGTTCAGGGGCACCTCGGCAGTTTAATCAGTATGTGGTATCCCATTATCAAGGTGTGATTATGAAGGCACATTTCCATTTTGCAATTTTGTCAAAGGTTCTCCCTTCACTGAAAGTGTTTTTTTATGTCAAGTTGAAGATGGAGATGCCATTGATCCGTGTATCCTAGCAACCCTAAGAAAACTACAGGATGGCTACTTTGCTGGAGTGAGGTATGTTTCCATCTCTAACACTGGCCATCATCCACTTATTGTAAATACAAAAAACGTTTTCTAGTGTGTAGTGGCTATTCTGTGTGGATGTTTCTCCAGGGTGCAAATGTCAGACCTTTCCAGTGTCCAGACCACCTCGTTTCACACTAGTCTAAGCTTCCTGGATGAAGAGAACGATGACAGTTTACTTGAGGATGAAGAAGAGAAAGAGGATGACGGATATGGAAAATATAACAACTGCTTGCCCTTAGGTAGTAGTAAATGATGAAGAAATTGTGTGTGCCTTTCATTCATATGATGCTGAACTGTAAGTACTGTAAATGCGTGTTAATGAGTGTTTTTATTTCACTCCAGAGAGCTCAGACATGTTTGACCAGTACCTCACACAGCTGCTGCACAGCACCAACACCAAAAGCCATCTCCCTCCCATCCAGAGTGGACAAAACCACGTCTTCAGTGCTGAACACACCACACGAGACATCCTGTCTCTCATGGCCCAGGTCCAGGGACTGAACATTCCCAGTGAGTAATCCTTTTCAATTAGTGTCAATATTTAAATATGTAAGGGGTATTGGGTTAAACATTTTAAATGCTGGGGTAATCTCGTAGTTCGTAGATTTTGTATCATTATCAAAGTATTATGTTGAAATTAAGGTTAAGTTTACCAATGTAGTTTGCATTTTGTTTTTTGCTTATTTATACATTGAAAAGGCAGCATTAAATGTGACAAAAATCTGATCTCAAATTGAAGCCTCGAGCTCAGATTTCTCTCCTTGGAAGTTTATTTGTTGTCAAAAAGCTCACTGGCAATGTAGGCAAATAAAAAAAGAGGAAAATGAGAGAACAACTTACACAAAACCCTCGGTACACAAAAATGAAATCCTATTGATTCTTTAGAATACACTGGTTTGGTTAATACTGTGTGTGTTTCAGAGTCTTCCATGTATCTACCTGTGACTCCTGCCATGAACAAACACCGCAAATCTCTCAACCTCCTCGGAGTTCCTCATTCTCAGCATGGCCCACATGCAAAGCAGCCGAAGGTAGACCCAGTACTACAAGCAGCCTTGTTTCTGTTGTTCACTTCACTTTTTCTTTGAAGTGGATTTGTCTAACCCTGCCATCCCTCATAAGCTCCACAGTGCTGCTGATCTGCACCTGCCTCGAGATGCTCAGGGTAACACGGACTTTGCAGCATTGGTGAGGCGGCTCAAAGAGTGTCCCACTCTGCAGGATCAGGCTGACATCCTCTACATTCTCTATGCAATGAAGTATGGACCTAGAGACAACTATGAGCACACAATCATACACAGCTAATATATAGCTTGGGCACCATAACATATTAACAATGTGTTTTTTTTACTCTCATGACCAGAGGAGCTGATTGGCTGGTGGAGTTGTCGGGTCCGGGGCAGGGTGGGATCAGCGTGCGTTCACTGCTGGAGGAGCTTTATGTACAAGCAGGAGCTTGCAAAGAGTGGGGTCTCATCAGATACATCTCTGGAATACTACGCAAGAGAGTGGAGGTCCTCGCTGAGGTCAGTGAGAAGCCAATCTGACAACTGTCTCCTTGACAGAATCAATTAATTAGAAGATACATTTAATAAATGAATTACACCTTTAATTGTGTGTTTCTCAGGCCTGCACAGATCTTATTTCCCACAACAAGCAGCTGACTGTGGGTCTACCTCCTGAACCCAGAGAGAGAGTCATCACAGTGTAAGTTGTGTTAACATGTTAACAGACTGAGATTTATCTCGTATTAAACAACTGGGTTAATTACATTTCTTAATAAATGTATAAAAACTCTTCCTCCTCACTGTCTCTTCTCAGGCCTCTTCCGCCAGAGGAGTTAAACACTCTTATCTATGAAGCCAGTGGTCAGGACATCAGTATAGCGGTACTCACCCAGGTAAGACTTCAAACTTTTGGATGCCCCAGGACTTTTTATTTCAGATGCCAATCCTGCCAGTATCAACTGTGCCTGTTTGTCTCATAGGAAATAATGGTTTATTTAGCCATGTACGTGCGCTCTCAGCCTGCTCTGTTTGGAGACATGCTCCGACTCAGGATAGGACTCATCATGCAGGTGATGGCCACTGAGCTGGCTCGAAGCCTGCACTGCTCTGGTAGGAGAATTGAGCAAACTAACAAATAACCCCTGCACAGTAAAAATGTTATAACATTTAAACACCTTTGTAGGGGAGGAGGCGTCTGAGAGTTTGATGAGCCTGAGCCCTTTCGGCATGAAGAGCCTCCTGCATCACATCCTCAGTGGCAAAGAGTTTGGGGTGGAGAGGAGCAGTGAGTTGAGTTTTCCTTATTTTTATTTTCTCTGTTTTAGAGAATACTATGTGTCACCTTTTCCATGGAAGCGATGGCAAAGATCCTCATAAAAGAGTCCACGCTTGGCTGCCATCAATGAGCACAATGCCAGATAAAAGGAAAAAAAAAGTGTGTTGGCTTTTCTTTTTTTTATTTATTTCCTCTCTGTTGATTAGTGCGCCCCATCCAGTCAACAGCCACAAGTCCTGCCATCTCCATCCATGAATTAGGCCACACTGGCGCCACCAAGACAGAGCGCACGGGAATACATAAACTGAAGACTGAGATAAAACAGGTGAGAAGCAGAAGTAAAAAAAAAAGGATAATAATACTGTGGCACGTGCTTTGATTTATCTATCCAACCTATCTGTCTGTCTCTGTCCCTCACTCGCTCTATCTCTCTCAGAATAACACTATTCTTGCTTTTGGTTGCAGCTGGATGACTCTCGGCCTCTCAGTGTGGGTTGGATTTTATAATATCTAGCATGTGACTAATCTAATTATAAGCCTCAGCCTATTCCATAGCTAGTACGTCTTTCCCTTCATCACGTATCTGTAGGAAAACATGCTTTGCTGCTCCTCTCCGCTTCAAGCTGTAATTGCCTTTTTGTGGAAGAGTATCACATTTAAACGTTTCCCCAAATTCACAAACCTTGAATAGGTTGCCTTTAAGCAATACGCTGTGGAAAATGAATTTATCAAAAGCATTCCATCGTGTGCTATCATTTGTTTGTTGAATGCTCTTCTTCTTCCATGAATCTTTCTCACTAGTTGATATTTGTGAGATGGTATTAAGCTTTTCATTTCACAGATTGTAACCATATTCTCTGTGGGGCTGCAGTGTCATCACGACTGACATATGAGAACCATATGACCCATCTTAAAAAAAAATCTGTATTTTGTCATTCATATCCATTCATAGATCATCAGCGGTGGTCTTTCCTTAAGTAGCAATGTCACCTCACCTCGCTCCACGGTAAACCATTTTCACTTCACTTGCTTGATTTTCTTGGTTCGACCTTCATAGGTTCATTGTAGTTAGAATATATTTATGTTCTTTGTAGTATCCATTTTTAATTAATTTTTTTACATTCACTAGTAAATTGCATGTGTCTCTCTGCATCACAATATATAGCCTTCAGTTTCCCCCGAAAAAAATTTAACGTAAGAAGTATTATCCATGTAGACAAATAAATGATCTAGCTTGCTTCAGAGGATTAGGACTCCATTCACATGCCATAAGAAATAATGGAGCACAAAGGGACGTACTGTATATCTCCATTGCATGATTGGTGTAGTTTATTCTTGATCATAATTATTTTTTATAATAATAAAGAGATAGCTATGAGCTATTTGTTACTGCCTATTTAATAGTCAAACCCGTGTGCAGCTTTGTAACTTGGTTTTGTGGAGTGCTGTATTGATTGAGTTCAATTATATCAGGTTCTGTCTACAAAGATGTGTACACTGGGTAGTAGGCTAAACTCATCATCTTGTTTCTTTTAACGCGATTTAAGAACACTGAAACAGAATTACACCAGCCTTTTCCTCTAATATGTTTGCTCAAGTATCTTGTTGTGTTGTTATGGAGCATGACTGAACGCATCAATTTCTTATAAAGAAGATAGTTTACTTTATGCCTCCCCGTGGCAAAATTAAGGAAGAGTAAGATTAAAGAATAGTTAAAGAGCCTATAGCTTTAACATGATGACAGTTAATATAGGAGTTAACTGTTAACTGAAGCTTAGTACAATATACTTATTTTGTTATTCAAAAATACCTCAAATGATCCATAAGCATGGTTAAACAGCATTTTTCCGCTCTGGCACCACAGCGTTGCAGCAGCCCCTCCACACCCAGTGGAATCCTGTCCCCAGTGGGCCCTGGTCCAGCTGATGGACAGCTGCACTGGGAGGAAAGGCAAGGCCAGTGGCTGAGGAGACGCAGGCTGGATGGAGCCATCAACAGAGTACCAGTGGGTTTCTACCAGAAGGTCTGGAAGATCCTGCAGAAGTGCCATGGCCTGTCCATCGACGGATACGTGTTGCCTTCTTCTACAACAAGAGAGGTAGATTCATAACCTCATGGCTGTGCGTGTCAAGGTGTGTGTGCATGGATGCGTTAAATCGTTTTCTTTGTAGATGACGTCAGGAGAGATCAAGTTTGCCGTGCAGGTGGAGTCTGTCTTGAATCATGTCCCTCAACCAGAGTATCGGCAGCTGCTAGTGGAGACTGTGATGGTTCTAGGATTGGTAGCTGATGTGGATGTGGACAGCATCGGCGGCATTATCTACGTGGACCGCATCCTGCATTTGGCCAATGACCTCTTCTTCAGTGACCAGGTACTATCACTGGCAAGAATCAGCTGCCCGCAAGAGTATCAGTGTGACAGGAGTTTTATGTATTTGTTAACCTGGGCTTCATTCTCTTCTATCTCTGCATCCCCAGAACTCTCACAGTGCCAGTGATTACTTCCTTGAGAAGGATCCAGCTACCGGGATCTGCAACTTTTTCTATGATAGCGCTCCCAGTGGCAGCTTCGGAACCATGACCTATCTGTCCAAGGCGGTGATCACGTACGTCCACGACTTCCTGCCGAGTTCCAGCTGCCTGATGCAGTGAAAAAACCAAGTGTGTCCTTCTGCTTCTCACAGATGCTTAACACTTGAAGAGACATGTTTCATTATAATTGGATCAATTGGAGAAGGCAGCAATGCTACTAATTGGTGTGGTTCCTGTACTTTCACCATATTAACTCAATAAATAGAGAACAAACTCAGTAGCTCTCATACACTAATGTAACATCATATCCTTGACAGCTGACAGCAAACCACTATATATGAATATGTTTCTCCTTTGGGGTTCAGACTGTGAACTTATTTATTATATATTCTTCATATGTATGCTGACAGGACTTACTTACATGTTTTATTTAAACTTTGCCTTTTTAGTGTTATTGGTGTTGTTTGTGAGAATAATATATAAACAGCTAGTCCTGTAATTGAATATCTGATATGACCAGCATATATAATTTCTGCAATTATTTTCCCCAAAATCAAGACATAATAATTGAATTTGAGCTTATATTTAATGCTGCTATTGCCTGATTACATTATATGTATTTAGTCATTTTTAGTAATTATTTTTGCTGTTGTAATGGCTGAAATAAACATGTGGGGAAAATTAAGGCTTAAAACTAATTTCTCCCTCAATTTACTTGATTTTCCCCCTCATAAATGAATAATTTGTGCTCTGGCATGAACAAAAATTATTAATAGCTCTCACGCTAATGATACTGACACTTCTGTTATTATAAACTGTATGGGAACAATAATCATTTCTTTGAATGTCAGTGTGTTTTGGTCCATTTGGATGTTTTGTGTGTGTTATGCAATGTTGTCAATTAAGATGTCTTTGTTTGAATATCAACCAAAGCTTTGCTACTGATATGGTGACCTAACATGTTGCATGGACCTTCCTATATAGCCTAAATATAACTGATATGTGTTCAAAAGTATGCAAAACAATTCTGCTTTTGAATTGTCATAATGGGGTATTGAGTTGAGAATAATGAATTGCTGAATGAAGGGTTATTAAGAACTATGAAATTGCAAGGCAGCCAGAAATTGATAAGTAGTAAAGTAAAGTAAGTAAAAGAGAGGTGCAGAGTATTTAGAATAAGATATAGTTAGTCTGGAATGAGCCTGATTCTGTGTGGAATATTTTCATTAACATAAGACAAATAACATAAAAATATATTTCAATATATTATTATTATAAAACATCATCTGTTTAACAATAAAGATGTATTATTTTAACAATACAGTTGTCCCTCTTTTCCATCAGATAGGTCTTTTCATTATGACCATGCAACATAAAAGTAATTTGACGAATATGGTAACCTACCATTAATTTGTGTTTATCTTCTTGCATATGTTCAAATATCATTTTGAAAACTAGCTGACCAGGAGCCCTGATTGGCTCCTACCACAGTATAGCAGCTTAGGGTTGGATGATTTATTTCTCATTTCTTATATCGTTCTACATAGAAATACGAATGTAGAAAATAATTATTTGGGTAATTCTATTTAATAGTTTTACATGGAGTCTAAAAAATCTTAGTAGCAGACGCCACACCAGGTGTGCTTTCCAGCTCTGCCTGCAGTTTTTGCTGCTGTCCTTTGAAGACATGTTGCACACAATTTAACACTTTACGACACTTTACGACACAACACAACAACCAAACAAAACGTTACACCCTGTGGTCCTCGTTTCGATTGAAAACTAATGTAAGCTAGGGACGTGAAAACAGACGCCGAATGGATTATTCATCATTACGCCGCAGCTGGTGAGAAGTTAAAGAAACATCTACAGGTAAGGAAGGAGACGAATCACCTGTGCTTAAGTTTGTGTTCTTGCACGCTCCAGTTACCTCTTCCAAAGTTGATGGCCTGTAGCTTTTAAGTCTGAGATAAGCTCTGTAGTTAAGCTAATGCAATTTGTACATATTCTTTCTAAAACACACCATTGAATGCCCCACACGTTTTTCTGTTTTGAAGTGGAATCATGATGATTCAATCATCAAGCTCAAACACAAAAACAACTTGCCCATTCCTATACCTTCAGCCTTCTGATGTATTGTGTAGAAGAATCATAAAAGGATCAAAGGAAATATCGATAATAATCCTAATGTAATGTGCTGTAATGGTTGTCTGTGTTTAAAGAGTGTAAGTGCGACACATGCCTTTGTGAAAATCTGAAACTATAAGGCTGACAGGATGCACGGTGTGTTTAACTGCTCCCACATTTTTTATATAAATAACAGAAAGTCTAAAAAAGCCCATATACACGTATCAGTTGAAACACATAATTCACTCTTGTGACATACTTTTTTTTACAATTGGCAACTGTGAGCACTCACTTTAGTGCTTTATATCTGTACACAGATAAAATTCACAAAATCATTTTTTTCCCTTCAGTTTTTTGTGTAACTCACTACTCCTATTTTATTCACACAATTCTTTTAAAGAGATACAAATTATTTCTACACATGCATTTTGCTTTACAAATACAAAAGATTTCTACATATACAAATCTTTTACACTTATAAACTCCTCAGGCAGTTTTATTGTACAGGTTTATAAAGGTTAATTTACATCTACAAAATTTTAGTTTACAGGCTCAAATCATTTGGACCCTAATTTGAGCCGGTTCTTTAATTGTACGGATCAAATTTCTTACCTTATTTATTTATTTTTACTGTTCAAGAGTTTAATAGTTTCTCTAACACTTTTCTTTATATATCTTTCCCCTGTGTTGCTGATCTTTTTTCTCTAGTTTGTGTACCACTCTGAAGGCCTCCAGGAACTCAGTGAAGTCTATACTGCCATCCTTGTTGAAGTCAATACTCCGTGCCAGATCATCGATCGCTCTGTCGTCTATGTCAACACCCAGGTGAGCACTAAAGAGACGCCAGGTGTGACGGAACTCTTCAGTGGAGATCAAACCTGAACATAACACACCTGCAGGATTATTGATGGATAATGGATTTTAGTTACTGGAACGCTGTCTTCAAAGAGATGCAGTAGTTATTTACCTGAATGATCTCTATCTATAATATTGAATATTATTTCAATGTCTGTTCTGTATCTGAACAGAGTTTCAGCCAAGTTTGGAGTGACCTAAAACCAGAAAGAGAGGGAAGAAATTAAACGTAATAGATAGTAGCAAGAGAAAAGTACAAGGAAGCACTGTAAACAAATGAGTAACAATATTATTTCCTATTGGATTGAAGCCACTCAATGCAGAATAGTTCGAATTTAATATGGTTGATACAGTAAGTGATGAGTTAAAATGTCAACTCCAGATAATACCAATGTATGCATTTTCAATAATTATGAAACACTTAAGTTGAATTGTCAGCTACTACTACTACTTGGTTGAATGTACTTGGCTTTTATTCCAGTGCTTTGCTTCTGACCTGAGGTAGAGAAATCCCTGGTCCCATATCTTCGAAGCAGGACTGATATTCCACACTGCCATCCGGTGTCAGATGGGTTAAGTTTGGACGAAGAGTCCTCCAAGGCAGGTCTAGTCTAAGCACAGACTCCAGCACCTGAGCCCATTCACTGACTGACACACTTCCTGATAGAAAACATTACATCTTACAACCATACATGTCAAGCTCTGTGAATATGAAAGTTAAATAAGGGGGAGGGGTATAAGTCACCTGTGTTATTCTGGTCGTACTGCTGGAAACCTGCCATCAGCTCAGAGCGGTGGAAAAACAGCTTCTCCTTCAAGGCCCTGAGAGCAGAGACTTCAGCAGCTCGTACTCTGTAAAAACAAAGGTAAACATGACTTGAATAAGATATAGCTTTCCCTTTATCACTTTCAAATATCTATTGACATTATTGTCACACAATAGAATAAAATGCCTATCTCAATTAAAAAGTAATTGCATTTACTGCTACACCTGCTTTGCTTAAACTGTCTGGTTTTGCACACATATCACACAGAGACACCTGTAGTACCTCTGTGTCAAGGTGAGTTTGCGTGTTGTGCGGCTGACTTGGTACTGGTAGAAGCGGGGAACCAGTTCCCTCCCCAGTTTGATGTAGGCACCGCGGTTGCTTCCCTCCTCGTAATAGTTGGATGCTGAGAAAATAGTGATCACCTATAAAGCAAATATGCACACATTTATTGTATTTTATTTTATAACACAATTTCACTGTCTTTCCTGCACACCCTCCCTCGTCTACCTGTCCACCATGACAGAGTTCATATCCCTCCTGTTTGCACTCGTGGGACCTTATGAGCAGCTGGAGTCCATGTTGGCGCAGCAATCTCTGGGTGACGTCAGGTCCGAAATAGCAGCCCCCTCCTCTGAATGTGTTGGGAGTGCAGCCTTCTTGGGTTTTCGGGTCGCTCCACAATATATCCACTATCTGCGAGAGCGAGAGAGAGAGAGAGAGAGCGAGAGAAAGAGAGAGAGAGAGCAAGAGAGAGAGAGAGAGCTGATAAAAGTGCCGATGTATGACATAGAGCACATCACAATCATCAGTCTTTTCCGATGAAGCTCTGACCTGTTTCCATTGCTGTTCATGATGCTGAGGTGGATGATGTGGAACAGAGGACAGAGAGTCCAGGAAAGGCACTTGGAGGACATTGATATTAGATGGGATGCTGGGAGAAGATGGGCACGGACGAGGCGAGAAGGAAGATGGAGTTCGAGGAGAGCACAATGAAGATGAAGAGGATGATGAGGACGAGGAAGAACTGGAGGCGGCGCTGTCTTGACGTCTGAGGCCATATTGTACTTTTCTTTGGAAAAGGGGGACAGAAGGGACAGTCTGTTTGTTTCAACTAAAAATTGTACATGTAAATCCTTGGAATATGTGCAGGTATCTGTGGCGTGCTCTCAGACCTCAGGTTGAGTGTTCTTTGGTTCTTGCTTTGCCTGCGACTGCTGTTGGGATGGGAGCCGTCTGTCGATCTTATTCTTTTTGCCTTTCTGCTGGACTGACTGATGTCCAGCTGCTCCAAACTGCGTCTGGGAAACCGCAGGGCAGATTTCACCTAGGAAAGCAAAAAATCCCCCAACAAATAAAAAGTATTTGTTTGTCCCTTAATTCCCTTTCTGACTTCGAGTAGCCTTCGCTGGTAATTGCCTTTTAAAATAAAGATGGATTAAGCACATTTCCACTGACCTTGTGCCTGTCTACGGTGCTGAGGAAGTCCAGGTCAGTCTGGTCTGATATCCCTCCATGTACGATCAGGACCTTCCCATCAATGACCGTCGCCACTGGCAGAAGGCTGAAAATGTCCTGAAACAGCTGGAGGATCACCCGACCATGAGTCTGCATAGAGTAAAAAAAATATTTTCACAACAAACCAGATGAATCCTCCCAGATCTACCTACTACAAGCTGCAGCCAGTGCATTTTTAGTTTGGCGCAGATGATAGCACAGATCTAGATTTTACTGTACCTTGTACTTCTGCATGACTTCTTTCGTGAACCCATATCTGAAACCACAACATAACATCAGCCTGACACGTTGTTATTTACATGTAAATACTAATATTTATGGCAAGCCTAGATGGATATATGTTTACTTGAACTTCTTTCTCACTACCTGAGGTTCATGATGTGATCTTCATGGTTTCCTCGGTTCAGGTGCATGTAGTCAGGGTAAAGCAGTTGATAAGCGAACAGGAGGACGATCACTTCAATTGAATTTTTCCCACGGTCCACAAAGTCCCCGTTAAACACATATGGCGTGTCCACAGAGGGAAGGCCATTCTGAATAACAGCAACATGTCACACATTTAACACACAGATGTACAGTCAGATCTTTTATGGAGGATTTTTGCATCCAATCCAAATCAAACATCATTTCACTGTGAAATATTAAGTGAATGACGATAAATTCAAAAGTTGTATTGAAACAAATTAAACAAATATAGCTTTACCTTATAAAATATGAGAAGCAAGTCATCGAGTCGCCCATGCAGATCACCTGTACCAGAGGAGATTAATGCAGAAGCAATGGAGAAGACAGCAAGCTAATCCTAATATGTGCATTTTTTGTTGTTACAAGCATTCTTGAGTTTAATCAGATGCAACTCTGCATGACAAAGTAGCTTTGGAAGAGGCGTCAAGTGGATTATCACTGTGAATATAAGCATGACCTCCTTTCTCAGATGGATGTTATTAAGATGCAGTCAGCTGTATTTAAAACACATTTACAGACATGAGCGATCGTTTAACCAGTAAGCATGTCATTCATTTATTCAGTGGCTCATTGAACTGTGTATTGTAGGTGCACACTCATTTCAAACCTTGAGCTGACAAGTCAAACTGAAGCCACAGTTACCCACCACATACAGTGATGTCTTTGACGTAGGATGTTGACAAGTGGATGATGTTGGGCATCTGTTTTAGGAGTATTTTGGTCTCGAAGAGCAGTTGCAGGACATATCTGGCATGCAGAGTCTGTGCGGAAGAAAAGGGATACCACAATACTAATACAACCAGAGGAGAAAAAGTGAGAGTGAAAAAGAGCAGAGAAACATATATGGTACCTGCTGTTCCTTAAATGCACTGAGGAGAGCATTCGTATCAGAGATGGAGAGAGGAAACGATAAATGGGGCCCATGGTACGAGTCTGGAACAGGGATCAGGCTGTAGCAGGTCTCTCTGTCTAACCAGGGGTCGACCAATGGGTCCAGCAGCTGGGAGATCAAGTCTGGAGATCACAGTGTGGAGAGCTGTGAACATGTTGAGCTCCAGACATACAGTATACTACTCACAAAAAGTTAGGGATGTTGGACTTTCGGTTGAAATATATGGAAAATGTAGAAAGTTCATGCTACAGTGGCATTACATCATGAAAGTAGGGCATTTAAGTAGAAGCATGCAATGGTGATTTCCTCATCTCAAACAATGTATTGAAACAGAAGCCAACATCAGCGGTGGGTATACCACAACAAAGAAAATGAATGTCTTGTTATGTGCGCTTGAGTAGCAATTACAGCTTGACAATAAAGTTGACTTATTGTCTGCTGAGGTATGGCATCCAACTCTTCTTTTATCAAATTTATCTGTCAATTTACGGATCAAACACCTGTTGTGAATTTTGTCGTTAAGCTCTTTGTTGGAGAACAACAAGTTGTGCAGAAAGTACTGAAACATTGAACTGTTGGACATGTGCATTCAAAAGTTTAGAGGAGGTCACACTAGGTTCACTTTTTAAAGGTTATAGTGCGTTTTAGGCTCATCCTGAAATTTCACCCGAAAGCCGAATCCCTAAGTGAGTGGAGTATTTTCACAAAAGTCTGATTGAAGACAATTCTTGAGATTCAAACAATGTTACCTTATTTCGGGCCTATTGAAAATTATTGAAAATGTATGAAGCATAACACATCTACCTCAGTGTGACCCCATTGTGGTGGATTGAAAAAGCACTCCAATATGCTAATAAAAACTGATGGCCTCTAATTTATGCACATAAAACAAGGCATGAATAGACAATAACTCCAGGCCTATGTCTATTTTTTTAAGTCTTTTGTCCATTTAAGGGTCTATTAATGTCCATTACTCTGCCATACACAGAGATTATGTTTATTATAAATACACACAACAGAGTCCGGCATTTTTGCAGCACTGACTCAATGTTAAACACGAACAGGATATAGTGCGGATCCTGCAATAAGGTCCAACCTAAGGCTTAATTTATCAATGGAGCATTGTGCCTTTTAGCTGGATGAGTATGTCAATACATAAGCCAGAGTGGTGTTAGTGTAGCACACCAAACCACTGGGCTCCACATTTACAGCAGTTGCTAAGTAACAGGGTATACGCAATGGGTTTTCTAATCGTGACCAAAACACAGTAGCATGACTAACACTGGTGTTAATTTGATGTTATATATACTGTTGCAATGAATGTTTTATCAAACTTTCATCTGTCCTTTTTGATTTTCAGTATGTATGTGGGACACGCAGAGCCCTGACAGTGCTGTTATGTGTATTCATTTTACACTTTGAGAGCAAATCAGTAAAGTAGAAATAGGTTTTCAGTTCCTCCAGTACTCTACAGTAAAACATGTTACATTACAAAAGGCAGTATTGTAATGTGAGATAAAAAAACATATAATTTTATTTTTTTTCCCAAATTTCCAAATAATGAGGAAAGAGTTTTAACACACATACACACTATATGCAAGTATCTTGGCTGCTAACCTGGCCCATTTCCATTCAACGGAGTGAAGTTGTCCAGCATGAAACTAAAGAAACCGGAGAGCTGAAGGAAAAAGAGAATGAAAAGAATACCCTTGAAAATCTGCATACGTGTATTGACATTTTAAAGTAGGGGCCAATATCTATGACAAATATTACCTGTAGCTGGTCCTGTTCTCCAGCATATTCAATCGACTGAAAGATGTTCCAGGTGTACCTGCGTCTCATCTCGAGACGGGCCATGTAGCGCCGGTACCATCGCTGGATCAAAACAGCTGCTTTCATAGCTGCAACACAATATCACCGGTTACATTTAATTTCGGCTGACGTGTTAAAATATTTGCCAACACATACGGCCCATGACAAAAAGATAAGATATAAGATATGAAACAGAACTTTTCATTAAAATCGCAAAGTGATATTTTATAACATCAACATCTCTCACTGAATTTGTGGATTGTGATCCAACAAAAGATGAACATTTTATGAAATGATATTAAACAATATTCAATAAACACATGGTTGCACGTAAATTGCATGTCACAGGCTGATCTTTAGTGACGAGCAGGGTCTTACTCAGAGCCGGGGCCGTAGTCTTCATTTCTGCTTCATCTGTGAGTGTAGAAACTATGGTTAAGCACAATTAACTTGTAATTGAATAAAAAACATAGGCAAGGCAACACACATGCAGGTGTCACAGACCCACACCCACACACCCGTAGTAAGAGAAATAACAAGACACAGGGGAGCAATAGTGAGACTGGAAAAATTAAGCAAATTAAAAGAGCTTTCAGAAGAAACAGCACTCATTAAATAGAGGAGAGAAGACAGGCTGCAGAGACAGAAAAGCACCATCTGTCAAACATCTGTAGTGTGTATGGGTGGGGGGGTTTGTGTGTGTGCCACAGGGGACTTAAACTTGACTACTTACTAATCCATGTGTACTCTCTGTGGGGATGAAAATTGAGGTCTCAGTGCGCAGCGACTGATTTTTGAGGGTTAAGACTGAGAGCTGAGGTTATAATTTGGTTAGTTAGCTTTAGTTTTCAAACTGGGTCAATCCCATGTTTGAGACGTAGAACTGGGATTTTGAAAACCTTAAATTTGATTTGTGAAACCTTTAAAGGATCTGAAAGATTAAAGAGCTCCCCATACTTGTAATTGGTTAGGTTTTGATGATTGTATGAACTGCACCTGCACTCCAATTATTATCCTACATTTTAGCGCTGAGCTTGTCCACGCCAGTTGAATGAAGATACCAACTCTAATTTGAGACCACTGTTTATTTTTCACACCTTTCCTTGGAGGCAACAGGTCCAAAGGTGAAAACTTTGCACCTGACAGGACAAGGAAAACATGCGCCGGCCCTAGATCAATTGTAGGGGCCATAATAATCAGCTACCTGCCTTTTGAGCCAGTGAAATGTTGTGCCCTCCTCTGCAGACCAGTCACACCTGTATCTGCTTTTTTTTCTTGTGTTTCTGTCGCAACAGAGGTGCCACATCCCATGATGACCAGCGGTGATGACCTGGATTCACATTAGTCAATGTTTCCCAAACTGCGAGCCGCGGTGGCATGTGACCCACTCAAAGAGACCTGGAGAGTATCAGAACACAGGTGTTATCATGCCGCATCACGTGGCTGTCTGGAAGGAACATGTGGTTCACCCTTTGGTTTGTCACAACCAAAAAAACTCGACTGTCAGTCTCACATCACAGCAACAGGGTGAGACCTGTTTGCCTGTGAGTGGCAGCCTTTCTGGATTAACCACCCCATCTCTCCCATTTGTAATTGCTGGATTCTACGGGGTTAACACATTGCAGTCTTCATTAAGGGTTTGGGTTGTATCATATCCCCTGTAACTTGTAGCATGGCATGCATATGTTTACAGCTAAATGATGTTCATCAAATGTATAAAAAAATCACTTCGTGTTTCTCAGCAATGTGCAGGACCATCACTTAACATAAGCCGTCATAAAAGGAACAAACACGCTTTCATTTACACAGCCCTGTCGACAGCTCTGGGAAGAACAACCTGCGCATCACTGCATGTCCACACAGCATCATGAAACAACAACGCCACGGCTACTTTTCGCATCCGGTCCAAGTAAAACCAGCGTTGGTTTTTGATGGTTCTTACCTGCAGCGCGAACCGGTGCGATCCGGGAATCGTGGACAGGACACACAGTCCGTGTGGCGAACCGACGCACAGACACGGCTTTAACGACACTCGCAGATTCGAGAGTAAAAGGTGATGAAGCAGTGATGCGTTTTTGGCAGGAGGAGATCTGAAAGCGAACAGAGGAGGAGGAGGAGGAGCACATGTTTCCCAGGTAACTGTCTGCCACCATTGCTCAACTTCACACGACTTTCTCAGCGCGTGTCTCGTATCAGCTGGTGAGAATGGTTTCGCCCGACCTCTGACATAAAAAAAATAATAATCTACAGGTGCGAAGGTAAACAACTGACGTTTGGTGAAATACGCAGAACTCCGTAAGCTAAAGATAACGTTTGTTAGTTTGCTATAGTGCTACTGCTGACTGTAGGTGGCAAGATACTCGAGTCGGGCCAAAAAGTGATAACCTTAGTCAAGTTAAAACTGAATCACGCAGTATGTGCAGTTTATATGTCCAATATCGTGACAGCTGCTTTCATCGGGGTCAACATGCAGTTAACGTAGCGTTATTTCATGTAAGCTATGTCCAATTTCCTTGCGATCTCTGCATTATTTTGCCTGCGATGTAGGTCAGAACTAGCCACAGAAAAAATAAAATAAAAATGCGAAACGATTGCTTGCTCCCAAGCCTGAAGTAATTAGCCAGATCAAAAGGTACAGCTCACTAGAGACTGTTGGAATTAAAATGGAAAGAATCCACAGGTAATTACACATGCTTGTACAATCTAAGACATGTTTGCATGTCATCCCCAAACACATTTCTACATGATTTTAAATTTCAAATTGCCCAAGTTTAAACACAATTTACATTAATCAATAAGTAGAATGCTTAGTTCATCTTCATTTACCAACATGGGGGGGAAAAAGGCACTTTGTAAAAATAAATATATTTATTTAAAATCCATAATTTATTTAAAGATAAGATATTAAAATTCCAACTCTTCACGCTGCAGCTCTGGTGCTAATCCTCTGTTGAACAAGCGAGACAGCGGCCATGATCTCCTGCAGAGTGATGACCCTTCGTCGGTTGGTCTTCGATAGGCGGGAGGCCTCCGTGCTCACCAGTCTGAGCACGATTAGTCTGGGAAAGTGCAGCCGACCGGTCAGGAAGTCCGGAATCTTCAGCCAACCTGGACGGACCTGCAAGACGAGACAAAGTCACCGATCGTCTTTTAGAGATTTAAGACTTCATGGTCCTAATTTAAAAGGACTGGTCTGATTGAAGAGACATTTGAGATAGTATAATGTTAATATCATCCTATGAGAAACATCACTTTATGATCAGTCGCCATACATCCAGACATGTTAGAGCTTTTGTTGTTCTTCTGACCTCTTTGTGGGCTCTGTAGACAAGGGAGGAGTAGGCTTGAATCCTTCTCCTCTTTGGCTGGGGAGGAATCTTGCGTCTTGCTTGGACAGGAACCTTCATTTTGCAGTGTCCTGACTTTCCTTGAAAATGAACAAAATCTACAGCAGTTTTTTCTTATAAGGCCACCAGTAATGAGCGCAGGATAGAGAAGGGTATGTGAGGCATGAGGACGTTTTAATGAACACAGATTGAACACAGCTTTGCTTAATTAGACTTAATTACTTTAACCCACCTGGCTTTAAAACCCTGTGTGCGAGTTCAGGGACCTTTAGCCTTCACATCTAGTTCCTGTTCATGATCTAGAAAAATTATAATTATTTTTTAATAATGTTTTGCTAGCCTTTTTTATCCTATTTTGACAATAGACAGTGGATGCTTGGAGATATATGAATATTCATTTATAATACCATCTTTTTTTTAAACTATTCTAGTGAGTTTCTATAAAATGTCAAGTATAAATATTACATTTCTTCTATGTTCAAGGGAAAAAGGCCATGAGTTAATTCAAAAGTTTGGATCACAAGGCCCAGCAATAAGCCATCACCACCCTCTAATCATTCTTCTCTCTCACTGACTCCGTCGCGTACACACGCACACACACACACACACACACACACACACACACACACACACACACACACACTCAAATCTGTCACATAACTGACCACATGTTTCTGTTTTTTATATTCTCCACAGGATTTTGGGACCTAACCCACATGAGCGTGCAGTGATGTCCAGAATGTATGATGGTGTTGATGGTGGTAGATGAACAGCTGCAGGAGGGGCTTTGTCAGATAAGGATGGCATTATGTAAGGCCATTAGTGTCCTGTGGATTATTGTAATCCAGCCTCGCTGTCACTTCTGGTTTGGTTGCTCAGTCTACAGTCGGTCTTGTCTGGTTTGAGGCGAGGTTGGAAGATGGCTCTCAACGTGCAGCGTTTGCTGACCCTGCTTCTTTTGGGTGCTAACGGTACGATTTCAGTCTTACAGTCTTTGCGCTGCATTCAAATTATGAACCCTTAATCTGTTTTTGTGTTGTATACAATCTTGTGTTCATGTCACTGCCTATGGTAAATGGTAGAGATCTCCGAAACCCTGATCTCAAATAGTCTTTGGGTTCTTTTTCTCAGTATGTATGTTTTTGGAAATACAATATTATTCTGTGTTGTGTTTATTTGACATATTATTATTATTATGGTTACAGTCACAAATTGATGCGCAGACTTTGTTTGCTCGAATGAATGACTACTCAACCTGACAGTGTTTGTTTTTTTCTCTTCGGTTCTTCACTGGCTGCTCGGACCTATTTTCTGTTCATCTGCTTGGACAGTGTTTGCCACTATTTATGCCCAAGAGGTACAATAATTAACATCCAAGCAAAGATTTTGTCATAAAATACAGTTCAATGTTTTACATTGTTTGCTCAGCCTCAGCAGAAATGTTCAGCTCAGAATTTAGCAAGCCCTCTTCAACTGACATTTGTCCTAATGTCAAACAATTAAAAAAAAACAAAAAAAAACATGGACATCTGTTGTGATGAGATATTACAGTATTCAGCCTCAGTCTCTCCGCTGTCATCCATCAAAATTGTTTTTATCATTATCTGATGATATTACTGTAGATTGCGTCTGTTGTTGCATCAAATGTTATTTGTATGTTTTTGAGGTTGGTGTGTCCGAGGCATGGACCAGCAAGTCTTGCAAATGTGACTGTGAAGGAGGAGAAACCCCGACGGCATTTTCCTCTATTGGGTCTGGCTTTTCCATGGTGCGAGGAGTGGACTGCATGCCAGGTAATAACCAGCTGAAAACATTCACACAAACACACAGATTTTATAAATGCATTCATTGTTTCAAACATGAAATCCTGAGAATGTCGGTCTCCATTTAGACAAAGTAACTACTAACTAAAAATAAGGCGTTAAAATAAATAAATAAATACAATAACTGTTTTCTAGCTACGTTTTCCTTGGTTGACTAATTGAGGATTCAATGATTCATTTAACCTCCAAAATTCAGGTGTTGGACAGTGTTCTTTGATAGTGACAGAGAGGAGGAATCTATACGTGTATGTACATGCATGAGTGCATTAGACTCCAGATTTGACACCACAGGGTGGTCATGCTCTATTGGACTTACTCGGGGGAGGATGATGCAGATGGAGCCATGAAACGAAAAAGGAACATTTCCAACATGGCTCGATAGTCCTCTCAATGTACTATTACAATAATAGAGAATTCTGTTTTCACTTGTCATTTATCTGTGTTAAAATACATAATCATGGAAAACATGAGGAGCAGAAGGACATTTTTATTTTTTATAATTTTATGGACTGGTTCCCAGGTTTAACTATCTGCCAAATTTGCGTTAAAAGTGAAACCCTTTTTTTTAGATTATGCAGACATTGTGTACAGTAAATACCACACTTGAATCATGTCAGACTTGGAGAGAAGAAGGCAGCAGAACTGATGTACAGTGAATGGGATCAGTAAATCAGTGAGTGTCATCTTGGAGACAAATCACATGGCAACCAGACAGAGAGAGTAGTAGTTCAGACGATATTCATCATCTCAAAACTTGATGCTCAGATTACAGGGGTTGTGATAGACTTTGCCTATCGCACACATCTCAGAAACCAGTGATTATCACCACATGGGCCTAGAGAGAGAGTGAGAGAGAATGTGCTTCATTACTCTTCATATCTGCTCAGTTCACCTTGTATCTCACCTTTTTCTCATTCATTCAGCCTTCTGAGTGTGTTTCTTTCAATTTGGGAAATACATTAGGTAGGACCACAAAGTCACTCACATTACTGTTATGTAAACAGTGATCTGAGCGATGACTCGTATACACACACACACACACTGCTGCTGTGTGCGGCGTAATACAGGGATTAGACAGGATGTGACCCAGTGCCAGATATGCTTAAGCCAGTAGTAAACAAAAGCACAGAAGGCTTCTTCTACTACAGTTAATGTTTGTTTTTTTCCTCAAAACTTCAGGGGATTAACACACCCCCGCATCTGTCTCCTTTCTCCCATTCATACATGTGTGAAGTGTATTTACAAAGTCAACAAAGGACTTTGCTCTTGTTTTGTTTTGATGGAATGGCAGATTGAGGAAATATGAAAGCATCATGGAGCTAAAGCTGTGGAGAAGAGAACGTGGCCATCTGTCCACCTGCCATCCTAATGGATGCCGCTGATCTCTCACTGTGGAGAATTAGACTGCAGGCTTTTAGGATGGGATATGGGTCACACCAGGGCTGCTGAATGTGGGGGCTTTGCGAGTGGAAGGGCATGGGGATGGGAGATTGCAGAGGTGATGATGAAGATAGAGAGATGGTGAATTAAGAATCCAAAAAGGCTTTGTGATGATCATTTGCTGGTCACATGGAAATGTTCTTATGCTTTTAATGTAGGTTGATGTTTTGTATTCTCCTCTGTCAGGGTGGAGACTTGGAGATCCCTGCCACCAGGAGGTTTTAAAGGGAAATCCAGTATTAGCTGAAGTAACGAAAGTGAATTAATTGAATATCGTCCATCCCTCTGCAGAGTGCCCATACCACAGGCCTCTGGGCTTTGAGGCCGGTTCCGTGAACCCAGACCAGATCACCTGCTCCAACCAGGACCAGTACACTGGCTGGTTTTCCTCATGGCTCCCAGGCAAGGCCCGGCTCAACACCCTGGGCTTTGGGTAGGTCCAGGCAAACATGCAGACTATTCTTTACGAGTGGACTAATTCTTTACGCAGAAATTGGTGATGGTTAAATTCGATTTAGCTGCTTTGGGGCACTATTACTGTGTTGTCTTGCTTACAAATTACAAATCTCTTCCATGGAGAAGTACCTATACTCAGATTTAGCTGTGCATCTTTTTTTCTTTAGTTGTATTTAGTAAATAAGTGTCAAACTGCCACCAGTGTTACTGTCAGTGTTTATTTGTGTTTGTTCCCAGGTGTGCCTGGCTGTCAAAGTTCCAGGACAGCAGTCAGTGGCTGCAGATTGACCTCATGGAGGAGATGGTGGTCTCAGGGATCCTCACTCAGGGCCGTTGTGATGCTGACGAGTGGATCACCAAGTACAGCGTTCAGTATCGCACGGACGAGAAACTCAACTGGATCTATTACAAAGACCAGACTGGAAACAACAGGGTCAGTTGAACTTACAGTATACTGCTGTTTAGAGTATAGAGCTGTTTAGCTCACCAGTTGATGTCAGTATTAAGTTAAGTATAACCTGACCTTGTCTATTTCCTCAGGTGTTTTATGGGAACTCTGACCGCTCCTCGTCTGTGCAGAACCTTTTGCGGCCGCCCATTGTGGCACGCTACATTCGCATCCTCCCTCTCGGGTGGCACACACGCATTGCTCTGCGCATGGAGCTGCTACTCTGCATGAACAAATGCAACTGAGCTTTTCCTCCCGCCATCCCCAAGGCCTTGACCTAAAACTTGGGCTGTACCCAAAGCTCCATAATCAAAGGTCAGTCTAATATTATTTCCACAGATTCCCATTCAGCTGCATGAATAAAACCACATTTCGAGACAAACATATTGTGTTTGAAACCTTTTAAAATACAAACAAAACAGCCTGACTTATTTGATTTCATTCAAATATCCGTTTGATATGCTCAATGAGCTTTTATTCGCTCCACTCTTCATTGTTTTTATTTAACCAGTCTCCACTGGCCGTTTTAATTAGGTGAGTTCTCAAAAGATTGCTCCATTTTCAATGAAATGGCATAAATTCAAAGAAATAATTAGGCATGGAGGGGTGAGGCAGGGTTGCTATGGAGGTGGTAGCCACAGGTTTGAGACAAGCTTTCAAAACAATCATTTCCGTCTGTTACAGATCAATGAATTTGTAACAGACGATGGTCTGTCTGCTTCTCCTTATATTTGATGGAAATGTACGCTGCATTGATATTTCCTATATTATCCTATGTTGTTTTTACATGTGTCCCAATATAATTAATGTTAACCCCTGTTAAAATGATGTTTGCTAGAACCATCAGCCGTTTTCCAACATTAGAATTTTTTGAACATAAATATTTATCAATGACCATTTGACTAAATGGTCCCGGAATTAAATGTTATTTATTTTGGTCTTTACATTGGGTTTGTTAATAGTAAGGAATGTGTTCAATTGTGCCAGACTTTTCCTTTCAATATGCATGTTTTCAGTTTTGTTTGTAAACACAGATTATTATTATTTTTGATCTAAGGCACTTTTTTAAGACCTACTTTTCAGTGCTATATCAAGATCAAGTGATGGAAAATTCAGTAACATATGGATGTGATGTATTTTGTGGTTAACGTTTAATTTAGTTTTTGTCTCCCATGGTGCTCTGGGAATACATTGGAAAGTTTAACTTACTCTGAAAATGTATTCTTTGTTTATGCTTCCTTAAATAAATACTTGTCTCATGTCTATGTGCATGTTTGTGTCTGTGCTACAAAATAAACATATGAGCCAGTTAAAAATGTACAGTTGGCTTTTATTATGAGACCCTATCATTTTAAAGTAGAACGGTCAGTATTGATACACTCTATTATTCATATTTACACTCTGTAAGAAGTGGGAAACGGCTAATCGAAAGAAAAAAAAAAGTTTTCCAAAAGACATTCATATATGTGAACAAAAAAATCTTCTATTTCTTGTCTCGGTTCTTAGTGTATGTTGCTTGGTGGGGGTTGAAGCCTCCCTATCCATCGTTAATGTTGAGTCTGTAAACCAATGTAAGGCTTCAGGTCACTGGCAAGGCAAGCTTTGTCATTACTCCATCAACGATGTCAACAAACCAATGGCAGCAGTCATTTACAATAATTGGCAATCAAGATTTTCAATAATGCACGACAGCGGGTAGATCTACATGTCCTGTGTCAGGTTCAAGGACAAAATAAAAAATATATTGCAAAGTGATGTTTTCATATATATGGACACTTGCTTCAATCATCAAATCCTTCACTGTGCTATATTTGGCTCCGATTTAACTAGCCACTGATTTGAGTTGAACAATCTGCATCAGTCTGAGCGTCCTTCTGAAGGTTATTGCTGTCTAACAGAAATGTAGTCAATTAGTGCTTTTTGTTGCTTGTGTATTTTCATTGTTTAGACGGATGAGGAAAATCATTAAATTCTCCAGACAAACATTTGCTTCAATCCACATTATCTATGTATGATTTGTATAATTTTGCCCAAATACATCAATCCATCTCTAATATTTTCTTTTGTTCCTTCTTTCTGATTTGTGTAAACGTCAAAGATGGAAGAAAAACGATGCTTTATATACTTTGCCTATGCCACAAAAGTGTTTTTTTCTATGCAACTCAGTAGGCCTCAAGGTCAATGCTTTTATGAACAATTGAGTTAAGTAAAATCATCCCTGAACATGATTATTGATGTCAAACGGAAATGTTTTAATGCAAAACTAATAAATTCAGAATTACGAATGTGATTATTTGAGGCCCAAACACATAAAATTATAATTATAACAAGCACAGATTATTTTCTTCCCCATTAATCATCTCATGACCCCTTAGATGAATGATGACCTTTTGGTCAAGAAACCACTGGACTAAACCCAGTGACAACATATCATTTAGCCTTGTTTTTAATGAGCTCTATGTGAGCCCATTGATTCTTACTCAAGATGTTAAGATCTTTAGAACCTGGTCACTTTTATTTTTAACCACAGATTTAGTGCTTTGCTGAGAATTTACAGCAGCCCAGTTGAGACTAAAAATAAACCCCTATGATGTGCTTTTAATCGCTTTCGATGGAAGTCTGTGGCTCAGAGTGTTAAGTTACATCATAGAATCATCTTTTGGTAATTGGTCACACGAAAAAAAGTAGAGAATATAACCAGACTTACAGTGTAAGATCTTAATGGTTGTAGGTGAGGCTGTAGAGAAAACAAACATGGCAGCGTGGGGCTGAAAATTTGTTTTCACTCACGGAAGGACTTTAAATGACTTTAAAATAATAAAACCAACAGTGGGACATAAAGCGAAATGATAATTACTGAATGTAAAGTACAGAGTCTAACAGTCTTACTCTGGCTTTCTGCTACCAAACTCTATTAACAATTAGCCTGACTTGTCCAAAATCTTGATGGCATGAGGGTAATGGGCACATTTGTATCAGATGTAACGTTTCCCACTTTGGGCAAAAGGTGTTGATCAATATATATTTTTTATTTTGAAGACAAAAAGGGTAAAAATAATTAATTATAATAATTAATAATATGAAAAACTCTTAATAACATATCAAATTAAGCGTAAAAGGACATTCACCATAATTTAATACTCCTTGCGACATATTTTATTATCAACACATATATATCTATGCATTTCTTGGTGTCGAAACTAAAGCTCTTGCAATTACACATTAAATATGTTTTACCTTATAATATTCCCATATAGCCTACATACTGTGTCATTTATAGCTTATAATCCTAGAATTTAAAACAAATAAATATTTAATAAATAATGTTGATATAAATCTTTTTTGTTTGTTTGTTCCTATCAAATATCTGAGCTTGAAAAACATTTAAGTTCACTCGCCACTATGTGACAGCGGCTGAGATGCGTTGTAGTAGCGTCCTGTCAGCAGTAGATGGCAGCAAGGATGCCGCGTGGGCAGTGCCTCGTTGATAGGAAGGATCAGCTTGTTTTGATGTTCCAACCTTGATAAATAGAGAGAGATTATTATCCCAAAAAGGAGGTGCCCTCTCCTGTCCCCCGGACGAGACAGTCACTGGGCTTTGCATTTGGCCTGTCGGCACCTAGTCTTTGCAGGTTCCAGAGACACGGGCATCGACAGATCACTTTGTTTCTGAATGAGGACTTGATCTAGTGAAAGAGGCTTTCTTGTAAACTTTTTTTTACTACAGTACCGTGACGTCTGCATCAGGCAGATGCTTTCAGGATGGAGACATATTGGAGGTGGTGTTTTTTTTTTTTTTTTTTTTTAAAGAGCAGTCTCCTTTAGGTCATTGAGGTTTGGCATCCTGTTGCGGGACGATCGGGTAAACGTGGGTCCGTTCTGGCCAGGTTTGATGCCCAGCTGTTCCGGGGTGAACTGAGCCACCTCCGCCCGCTGTAACGCGGACACGTGCCAGCTGGACTCGATCTGTCCCGGGAGGGGGTAACTGGTCTTGCGGCTCTTGGGCTGGGCGGTGCTGCTCACCCCGGAGTGCCCCCGGCTCTCAGCGTGACCTCGGCCCTCGGAGTAGCCCGCTTTGGAGGGGGGCTGAGGGGGGTTGGCGAGGGGGGCTTGGAAGCGCATGTCTGGAGGAGGAGGAGGAGGAGGCTGTCCTTGATTTGAGGAAGAAGGGGAGAGGTGAAGAAGTCTGCGGAGTGACCTGAGTGGTTGGCTCTGGTGGGAGAGAAATCAATATCAACAATATTACCTCACAGTACAAAAAAAAAAGTGTTCAGACTACCGCATTTTTTTTCAAACGGGGAAATCGGATATACAACTATTAGTGCACACACATTCCCCACTTTTCCTGTGACACCTAGGTGTCCTCGATTCGATTGAAAACCTAATACAAGATAGGGACGTTAAAACAGTCGCCAAATGGATTATTCATCATTACGGCCGCAGCTGGTGAAAAACATGCTTTCGCAAGACGTCTAACTCAATGAAGCGTCTCCAGGTAAAAAGACAAATCGCTGATTTTACTGAGCTACAGAGAACCAAGTAAGCTAACGCTAATGTTTATGAGTCTGCTAACTTGGGACTGTAGGTAGTGATGCTGACTTGCGTTGTGTGGGGAGTGACAACTGAATCACGCAGTTTATGCAATGTTTATGTCTCATATCGTAACAGCTGTTTTTATGAGGACCAAACAGTCGTTAAATGCAGTAAACATAACATTATGTCCTGTCGTATGAGTGTTTGGTATGTCCAATATCCTTGCAATCCTTTTCATTATGTTGCTGGTTCTGTGCTTTTGCTTAGAACAATCCAATATTTTTCCCCCACTTTTGAAGCCATTCTTGAGTAGGTTTAAAGGGGGGTGAATCATGTCTTGGTTGATAGCGAGCTATGTACCAGAAAGGGCATTGGCACAATCTCTTGTCTCTATTTGCATATTTGATATTGAGGTAATTCAAAAGTGACTAACAGTAATCAGTTTACTTTAATTATGTGATGCTTCGATCATTATATATATATATATTGTTATTGATTACATGTTTTAACAGGTTACTAGTATGCGTACTGGATTATTCATCTAAAGTAACCCTCCCAACCCTGTGCATACCTGAGAGTGTGTATCCACAGTTTTTTCTTGTGGCCAGTCACTGGCTCTCTCTCTCTCCCTCCCTCTTTCCCTTTCTCTTTCTCTCTCTCTCTCCCTTTCTCTCTCCCGTTCTCTCTCTCTGTCTCGATCCCGGCTCTGTTCTCTTTCGCGGTCTCTGTCTCGCGATCTCTCACGGTTTTTCCGTCGGTTGCCATGGTGAGAGGAGGACTTGGAGCTCCTTTGCAGGGACAAGTGTTCTTGTCCGATATCAGTGACCTAACATTTTAGAAACAAGCGCAAAGATGAGGATTAAAAGTTAGCTAACACAATCACATTGGGTCAATGCCATAGTCGCTACAGCAGGGCTGCCACAGACATTTTCCATCACTCAAATCACATTGCAAATCCTGGTGAGGTTCTTCATGCACCCCTCTGGCAGCAGAAGATAAAAACATTGTGATGATGGTTAGTGATGACTTTATACACAGTCTTGTGTCCGAGTGTGTTTTGACAAACTATGATAAGATAAGATAAGATAATCCTTTATTGTCCCACAGTGGGGACATTTTCGACATACATAGTATGGCTGCGAATAACAATTATTGTCATGATCAATTAATCTATTCCTTTTGGGTTGACTGAATAGTATTTAAGTTAAGAATTGCTTCTTTTGTCAACAACTGACAAATGAAGAGGCTGAATATAAAATTGAGGAAACAAGATTTAAGCTCATCAGTTGGATGAGAAGAAGGGCGTTACCTTATTTTGTTACCTTTAGTCAGAGCCAGTACTAATCTAACCAGGTTGTACCTGTATATCAAACAGACAGAAATGAAAATTATATCATCCTTCTAAGATGCTTAACTCTAACTTAAGAAAGCAAAGAACTGTCCAGAACTTGTAAATGTCCTTAGTCTGAGTTTGGACCACAGTTCCTGTGCTCCTAAATGTATGTCGGATGAGTCTCAACGTGCAGAGTTGTCAGCCTCAGAAACAGCACACACTGCAGCATGAAGTCAATGTTAAGATGCGACGATAATGCGCGGCGAACTGCAGTTCACATACATTATATAGCGAGACAGAATGGATGCACAGACTCGAAACATATTTGAGATCCTTTCAACTTGCAATATGTCTCAGTCAATCAATCATCAAGTGATTGAAAGGATTTCAAAACCAGTCATTCTGGTGAGTGCAATGTAAGTTAACATGCAGCTGTAGTGTTGAGGTCAGATTACTGGTGAGGCAGGGTAGGGCGCAGTAGGCTGGTGTTGTACCATAGGCGAGGCGACTACAGGGAGGACTTTGACAGCCGAGTTGTGCTTTAAGCTATTCTTAGAGCTAAAGAGGGGGAAAAGACTTTTCTTGATGCTCGGGTTCCTCCCATCCTCTATGTCCGTCTGTTGAGCAGAAGATGAACAGCCACAACTCTCAACACATAATCTTGGACACAAATCAGTCTATCTGATCGTGTTTCTTGTTGCACTTCATTGTAGCCTTAGCAATGGACTTGGTAATTCCAGTGTTTTTATTACCTAAAGCCTTGGTGGCAGAAACTATAATTAAGATTTAATTATAACAAAACAAAAATACACTTTAGCATGGTAGTTGATCTGTGTTCACAGTAATATATTTTTCAGAGTGTTTAGTAAATGTAAAACACTGACCCCCAAAAACTAAAATATAGACCAAGGATGAAACACATTGACTAAAGGATATATTTTTACATCTGCTCCATAAAATGACAGACGAGGACTTACTATTTGTGTCTTCTTTTTTTTCTTTTTAATGGCTCTGAAGAAGCCTTGTTTCTCCTTTTCTTTGATGGGCTCAGGAGGATTCATGACCATTGCTTCTGCAGTAGTCCTGCGTGGCATAGGTAGAAAAAGATTCAAAAGACTTGTGTTTGCAAAGACATGCTCACGATCAAACTGTGACTACTGTTCAGCTATGTCTTTCCAATCTATGATATGGCACAACCAAATAAATTATGTCTTGGATGGGATGTCTGTACAGTAGGAAAAAAATAGCACTAGTAGAACAATGAAAGTCTGTAAGGGATGTTTGATTAATTCTCACTTTTAAACTTAAAGTTTTAAATCAGCTAATATTTATTCGAAATTATTAACTTTTATGCTTAGCACGACATGGGCTTCTAGAAAATTGTATATCTGTACATAACATCAAAGTGACATCAAGACAGCCAGACACCAGACAAACAGTTTTTTTTATTCTATCAGCACAGTTAAAAAAGGGAGAAAACATGCTGTATCTCTAATGAAATGACAGTGTCACAAAAAAAACATTTATTCATTTATTGAATTAATTTAGACACTGTAGTATGTTCACAGCAGCGCCACAAAGTGGTCATGTAAAACATTTTAGAGCTTAATTAGTGTTGTGACAGACGTACACGTGTCTCAGATTGTTTGATCTGATGGCTGAATTGCTCATTCGGCAAAGAAAAACAGAACAGGTTAATTTTTATGAATCTTTCTACATGTTTTGCTGATGCGGAACTCACCAGTCAAAAGCGGTCGGGCGTTTGGAGTGGTTGGCCATGGCAATAGGGTCTGCTGGTACAACAGGTAAGGCTGGCCCTCGACCCTGGCCAACGTTGTCATGGAAAGAGGAGTTGTCTGGTCTTGGGGAAGGGACTGAGGGCAAATAAGGAATGGTCAAAGGTGTTTATATGTGCAGATTTTGCGACAGTGAAAAGTGTTTTTTGGTTAATTTTAAAAGGAGCCATCTGCCCATGTGTTTTGCATCATTCGTTTTGGGAGGTATATCTTGAGATGGTTTTCTTGCTCACAAAATTCCTATAATCCACCATGTTTGCATTATCTATGTTTAAATCCGTGCCGATATCTCTTTATCTACCTTCTATTTTACTTTGCTGATCACGTGGTTTTATGGATGGCAGTGTTGCTCGTCTTACATGTAATCTTGTCGAGACATTGATAAGGATGACGATGATCTATTTCTCCTCCTTTTCCTTTCGTGTCTATTGCCCTATTTTCAATTGACCTAATATTGGTTGTTTCCTTGACGGTGTGAGATGCAGTATTATTAATTCTAAACTATTGCAATTTCAGAATCCGTTGACCCCATTGTCCTAAAATGCAATTATATATATTGAATTAAAAATAAGTTATAGATACATTGGTTACTCTATGACTCTGTATGATTTGACATATATGCCTGGGTCTCACCTCGGTAAAAACTTCCTACTCTCCGCGGCATGGACTCAGTGAAGATCATCCGGTTCTCTTTGGAGGGACCTCCATCCTCACCGTGAGGGTCGTGATACATACTGACCTGAGAAACACACACGTCATACAGACACACAAACCCACACACGGGGACACAAGACCAAACAAGGTTGCTCAGTATCCATAGTTTTGTGATTAAAAAAAGTAATCTCGCCTCATTATTTATCGTTAGCTACCACATTCTTTTTTGGCTAACATGACAGTTGACATCCCAACTTTTTGGGAACTTGTTGCAGGCATCAAATAAAAAAAAGTTTTTCCGTTAACATGAAACACATTGTCTTGTAGTGTATTCAATTGAATATATGTTGACAATAATTTGCAGATCTTTCAAGTCTGTTTTTATTTACGTTTTACACAACGTCCCAACTTCATTGGATTTGGGGTTTGTATATCAGCGACAACGTGCAGTGAAGCTGTTGATCTGAATAGAGACAGAAAAAAACCTATGGACACCAGCGGGGTCGGACCTCATTTTTAGAGCGCTGTGTGTGAAAAGCAGCCGTGTTGTCCCTCGCAGAGTCTTTGATGGGGCCGCAAGGGTGGCTCATGTCTTTAGAGGACTGCTCACTCTGTTGAGAAGACGGACAGGTGCAGTATGAAGCAGAGGAAATGATTATGTCAAACAATGACAGTCCCTGCACACATCCACCACACACATACATTTTAAATGTATATAGTAAAGAAAAAAAGTTTACTCGAATTGTTAATTAAAGTCATCTAACTACCTCCTCTCCTTCTCCTTCAATAACTTCCCATTATACGGCTTACTTACTTACTAAAAAGTGTAGTGGCTGCATTGTATTATGGTTCTTCGAGGCTTCTGGGTTTTCATTTAAAGTATCAAATCTTTGCTATTTTCTGGCTGGCATCATTGTATATTAATTGCTACTTGTTTCTTGATTTTTTTTACTCTATTTTTTATAGAGCATGGACAACTGAGCCAGTTATCCCCTTGGGATTCATAAAAAAACGTAATCATTAATTCTATTGTTACTCCAGGGGATAGATTTGATGATGGGAATTTGGAATTAACACCCCTGGCCCAATGATTTTTTGACAAGCCGGCAGGGTGAATGTGTCCTTTAGCTACCACAGCACTCACAGAACTTGCTGCCACTAACCCGTGTCATGTCATCAGTGCAATCCTCTCTTGAAGAGCTCACTGAGTGTCCGGTGAGGGTGGTCCGGTGCTGCAGCTGTGGGGAGAGGAGCTGCAGGCTACTGGTCCGTGTAGGTATCACCTGCCCTGGTGCAGGCAAGCCCGCCATCCCGCCCTCAACGCCGTGGGGTCGGTGGCGATCCCTCCTCACGTACATGGAGTGGCGTTGAGGCCGTTGCTGAGAGGAGAAGGGGGAGGTGTAGCCCAGGCCGTAGTGATAAGACTCATGAGGGGAAGGCAGAGTGTGAGTGCAGGGTATTCCAGGTCCTCCTGGGTCTAGGAGCTCTGGAGCCCCAGCATCCTCTGGAGAGGAGAGGACAGGTTTGATTGAGTGGTGTGTCAAAAAGAATGTAATCTGACGTGGCTTTTTGGCCAATCAACATTTTAAAACCAAAACAATATTAAACACATAATCATATTACACAGCAATTCTTCACATTCGACTAACTGTAAATTGTCTCGTGAAATGAACTGTATATTGGCTTATCTATGAATCAATCTTGCCAGCATTACATCCAAAATTATATTTTTTTCATCTGCCTCTGTACTAACTATACTAATGTCAGTTAGTACACCACAAAATTATTCATCACTCTTGCAGTAATTTCTTTACCAAACTTGTTAATGATTTCTGTTTTTATCCTAACCAAAAATGTCCAAAGTAGTTGCTATTATTAATACTGTTACTATCAGAAGACACACGTGGAACTCTTTCACCGACCTGGTTTTAATGGTTTGTGTCGGGATTTGTGTCTGGATGAGGAGTCCAATGTGCTGCTCTCCATGCGGACATTGCCACTGCTACGAGAGGCTGGGCTGTGCCCGGAGCGATCGTTGTGTCGGGTGGACGGGCTACCAGGAGGCCCTGGAGGTCCTGCTGGTGCGTTGAGGTCTAAACAGCTGGCAGGGAAGAAGCGGGCACTGGGTCCCGCCCCTGCTGTTGTGTTGGAGTTTGGGTCGTCCTGGTGAAGTCGACCTTCACTGAGGTTCCCGACAGATTTGGCATCACTCAGTGCACTGTGGCTCTTGGACAGGCTGAGATAGGATGCTGAACTCTTTGAAGAGGAGGACATGGAGCCATGGGCAGAGTCGGCCATGCTGTGAGTATGTCGGCCCTGTTGTTTGTCTGCTCCAGACTGAAGAGTGTTGTTCTTGCCCTCCAAGAAGGTGTGGCGTCCTGCCTGCTGCTGCTGCTGCTGCTGAGAGCGAGAGGAGCTGGGTTTGCTGTGGCCATACTTTGTCCCGTGCCCCTGGTCTGGAAGCTTTGAGGAGGGTACCATGGTGAAATCAAACTCTATCTTGCCTTTGGGTTCTTTGGGACTGAGGAGGTGTGGCAGGTTGTTGTTAGCCAGATCTTTGCTGGATGAGGCAGAGCGATTGAGGGTCTGGGACATGTATTGGCCCTTAGCGTGGAGTGTTGGACTTAAACTGGACTGAGCCGGTTTGTTACCGTTTAGGAAACTCTCATTGCCAAGGTGGTGGAGGTCCCCGTGGCGAGGCAGGCTGGAACACTCTTTACTGTTGGAGCGACGGCTTGAGCTCTTAGTGTGACTTCTGGAGTAGCATTTGGAGGGACAGTTGTTGCATATAATCATTGTATATATCACATATAGGTCATATTTTATATAACAAGTTCAAAAATAAATATATTATTCCACTCTTGCGTATCCTTTACTGAACAGGATCATTCCCTCCATTGTTACAACATGCTCTCTATAACTCCCAAGTAAATTATAATCAGAGCTTAGACTTGGTCCATCCATCACTTCTTAAAATTTGCTCTTCTTTCTTTACCAAAGTATCAATATTACAAACAGTATACTGGGATTTTACCAAACCTTTCAGCCTGGTCACTTGTCACTAGGCGGGCAAAACGGTCACTGTCGATTGTAGATGGAAGAGATAATATGAAGTAAATATAAAGGAACACAGTATAACCTTGTAGGAACCGTGTTTTCTCCATGATGGTGTGTTTTCCTCTTGGACGAGCGTGGTGGGTTGGGAGAAGCAGGAGGAGGCCTCTCTCTCTCCGCCTGCCTCAGAGACTGGAAGGCCGGATGGTTCAAGCTCTGCTCGGTTAAGTAACGCTCAGTAGGGTTTAGCAGCAGCAGGTTCTGGGAGAAAAATACATGCACAAGGAGGGAACCTGCTATTACCGACTACTCTCTTCAGCTCTTTAAGAATATTCTTAGTAATTGACCAAGTTTAACAGGAATATAAGTGGGTACATCTTAGTATCTTACCTTCATTAGATCCAGCATCATACCACTCAAAATGCCTTGGTACCTTCTCTCCAGAGTCTGTGGATGAGTAACTGAGGGAAACTGGTACACATACATGTGCACGCACGCACGCACACACACACACATACACAGACACACGCACAATATATAGGCGTTTCCAATCTACAATAGCTGTTGGAGCTAAAAATTAGCGCAGAGTTAAAATCTCACAGAAAAAAAAACAGTGGTTCCCATTAAACAAGCTAATCAAACGTACATAAACACTAACATTACACACACTCACACGCAATGTCTCATTTTGCCTTCTGGGACATTTTCTCAGTTAAACCGAACACCAACCACCTATGTCATGAGTGACTGCAATCCTCTCAGTCTTGGCTGGGAACACTGCCACAAGATTGAGAGAGTGAGAGAGTGAGACAGCGAGAGAGTGATAGAGTGAGAGAGACAAAGCAGAGGGACTATAGAGAAGATAATGGATTCTTACCCTGATTCCATGAAATCGCGGGTTGTTGTAGAAGAGTTTCATTTGTTCTGCAGGGAGTGGACCCAAAACCTTCTGAATGGTGAAGAGCTGGAAAGAAAATGAAGAAACATAATAAAACTAAAATGATTGCTTGTGGAACTGAGTTTTGCCTCAAAGCGACACAGGATATTGCTACTTGGAAAAAATCAATTCCAAGGTGGGTCATTTTCAGATACAGAGGAATCAATCCATTTATTTATTTTAATCCATGTTAGAACTCCCTCTCCGGGGGACCATCACCTTATGGTGGTGGAGAGGTTTGGGTGTTCCTATGAACCTGAGAGCTGTGCTGTCTGGAGCTAAATGCTCCTAGGGTCTCCCATGGCAGATTGGTCTGAGGTGAGGAAACACTAAGAATGGTCCAAAAACACTCTATGGAAGACAACAATAGAGGAAGAGAGACCCTGCCCGGAGGAAGCCCGGGGCCCCCGTCTGGAGCCAGGCCCATAAAGGGGGCCTGACAGCGAGCGCCTGGTGGTCGGGTTTACCACGGAGCCCGGTCGGGCACAGCCCGAAAAACCAACCTGGTACCTCCCTCCTCTTCATCCTCTGGGCCCACCACCCGTGGGAAGAACCATAGGGGTCGGGTGCATTGCCTAATGGGAGGCAGTGAAGGTCAGGGATCTAGATGACCCAGACCCGGGGGGCAGAAGCTGGCCCTGGGGACGTGGAACGTCACCTCTCTGTGGGGGAAAGAACCAGAACTTGTGCGGGAGGGGGAGCGTTACCGATTAGACCTGGTGGGGCTCACCTCTACTCACAGTCTTTGGTCTGGAACCGTACTTCTGGAAAGGGGTTGGACGCTATTCTTCTCAGGAGTTGCCCACGGTGAAAGGCGCTGGGCGGGTGTGGGGATACTCACGAACCCCCGGCTGGGTGCCTTTGTACTGGAGTTTAACCCGGTGGATGAGAGGGTTGCCTCCCTACGCCTACGGGTTATGGGGGGGAAAACTCTGTTGTTTGTGCTTATGCACCGAACAGCAGTTCAGAGTATCCAGCCTTCTTGCAGGCTCTGAATGGAGTCCTGTATGGGGCTCCAGTAGGGGACTCCACAGTCTTACTACGGGACTTCAATGCGCACGTGGGCAATGATGGGCACTTAGGAACATAAGGATGTTCCTAAGTGTACATGGCACCAGAGCACCCTAGGTAGAAGGTCGATGATCGATTTTGTCATCGTATCGTCTGATCTGAAGACGTATGTTTTGGACACTCGAGTGAAGAGAGGGGCAGAGCTGTCACCTGATCACCATCTGGTGATGAGTTGGATTAGGGGGGGAAGAGTCTGGACAAACCTGGTAAGCCCAAATGTGTTGTGTGGGTGAACTGGGAACATCTGGAGGAGGCCCCTGTCCGTGATATCTTCAACTCGCACCTCTGACAGAGCTTTTCTGGCATCCCTGTGGAGTTTGGGGATATTGAACATGAGTGGGCAGTATTCAAAGACTCCATTGCTGAAGCTGCAGTTGGGAGTTGTGGTCTGAGGGTCTTGGGTGCTTCTAGGGGCGGTAACCCTCGGACGCCATGATGGACAACAGGGGTCAGGGAAGCTGTCCGACTGAAGAAGGAGTCCTTTCGGGATATGTTATCCCAGGGGACTCCGGAATCAGTTGCAAAGTACCGACAGGCCAGAAACAAAGCAGAGGGTGTGGGAGAAGTTTGGGGAAACCATGGAGAACGACTTTCGCTCGGCACCAAAGTGTTTCTGGAAAACAATCCGACATCTCAGGAGAGGGAAGCGGGGAAACATCCAATCTGTGTGCAATAAGGATGGGACGCTGTTGACATCAACTGAAGATGTAATCGGACGTTGGAAAGAACACTTGACTGAGATACTCCTGACTCCGACCAACACGCCCTCTAGTGTTGAGGTAGAGCTGGAGGATGATGGGGAATCATTGTCAATTTCCCTGGTGGAAGTCGCTGAGGTGGTCATAAAACTCCACAGTGGCAAAGCCCCGGGGAGTGATGAGATTCGTCCAGAAATGCTGAAGGCTCTGGGTGTGGAGGGCCTTTCTTGGGTGACACGCCTCTTCAATATTGCGTGGAAGTCTGGGGTGGTGCCTATGGAGTGGCAGACTGGGGTGGTGGTTCCTCTGTTCAAAAAGGGGGACCAGATAGTGTGTTCCAATTACCGCGGTATCACACTACTCAGCCTCCCTGGTAAGGTCTACGCCAAAGTGCTGGAAAGGAGGGTTCGGGGGGTAGTTGAACCTCAGATTGAAGAGGAACAATGTGGATTCCGTCTTGGTCGTGGTACAACAGACCAGCTCTTTACTCTTGCTGCAATCCTGGAGGGGTCCTGGGAGTATGCTCATTCGGTCTACATGTGCTTTGTGGATCTGGAGAAGGCATATGATTAGGTCCCTAGGGAGATGCTGTGGGAGGTGCTGCGGTAGTATGGGGTGAGGAGATCGCTGCTTAGGGCCATCCAATCCCTGTACACCCAAAGCAAGAGCTGTGTCCGTGTTCTTGGGAGTAAGTCGGATTTGTTTCCGGTGGGTGTTGGTCTCCGTCAGGGCGTTGTCACCAATCCTGTTTGTGGTTTTCATGGACAGGATATCGAGGCGTAGTCGTGGGGGGGAATGGTTACAGTTCGGTGACCTCAGAATCTCATCGCTGCTGATGGCATCATCGGCCTGTGACCTCCAGCGCTCCCTGGATCGGTTCGCAGCTGAGTGCACGGCGGCTGGGATGAGGATCAGTACCTCTAAATCTGAGGCCATGGTTCTCAACAGGAAACCGGTGGATTGCCTTCTCTGGGTAGGGAATGAGACATTACCACAAGTGAAGGAGTTCAAGTACCTCGCGGTCTTGTTCGCGAGTGAAGGGAGGATGGAGCGAGAGATTGGCCAGAGAATCGGCGCAGCAGGGGCGGTATTGCATTCACTTTATCGCACTGTTGTGACGAAAAGAGAGCTGAGCCAGAAGGCAAAGCTCTCGATCTAGCGGTCAATCTTTGTTCCTACCCTCACCTATAGTCATGAGTGATGGGTCATGACCGAAAGAACGAGATCGCGGGTACAAGCGGCAGAAATAGGTTTTCTTCGAAGGGTGGCTGGCTTGTCCCTTAGAGATAGGGTGAGAAGCTCAGACATCCGAGAGAGTCTCGGAGTAGACTCGCTGCTCCTTCGTGGCGAAAGAAGCCAGGTGAGGTGGTTCGGGCATCTGGTGAGGATGCCTCCTGGGCGCCTCCCTAGGGAGGTGTTCCAGGCACGACCAAGGGGGAAGAGACCCCGGGGAAGACCCAGGACTAGGTGGAGAGATTATATCTCCACCCTGGCCTGGGAACACCTCGGAATCCCCCTTGCAGAGTTGGCTGGGAAGTTTGGCGTCCTTTGCTGGATCTGTTTCCCCCGCGACCCGATCTCGGATATGCGGATGAAGATGGTATGGGATGGTTTGTTAGAACTGAGGATAAGATAATATGAAGATACAAAATCTGTCCACTCGTAAGAAGTTACATGAGGGCTAATAACATTTTTGCTCAATGGTTTAATTGGCCACTTGTATCATCACCACTTTGGTCTCACTAACCTGATCAATCTCACTTTCCCCTGGAAACAAAGGCTGTCCGTCACTCAGCTCCCCGAGAATACACCCCACCGACCACATGTCCACAGCTTTTCCATAGGGAGCCCTGGGACAGATAGAAAGAGGGAATTATTTATGGCAATGTTATAAAAATGAATATGGTGAAAAAGGAAATAAATATGATGGGGTGAACATGACTCTACCAGATGAATAGTAAATTATTTTAAGAATGATGATGATGACAGGGTTTGACATTTTTGTTGTTGCCAGCCCATTCAAATTAAACAATGGATGGTGTATTTCTGATGGTGATGATTATGAGGAAGACGGTCATTTCTGAGGGAACAGAGCTGGGGAGTCGGGTGAGAAATGGTGAGAAATCTGGCAGCAGAGAAGCAGAGGAGTAGTGGTGTTGGCGGGAGAGACTATTTGAGTGGGCGACATTCAAACGCTGTCTCAATAAATGTTCCAGGGCATTTACTAAATCAGGCTACAGCAGTAAGAATAGATGACGTTCAGCTGTCTCCAAGCTAGAGTGGACATTCAGCACAGTAATCTCATCAAACCCCACAGAAGCAAAAAAAAACAAGTGCGATATACCATTCGGATCTCAGGATGGGCGACACAGGGTGGTTCACGCCTTAGGTCATCGACCCATTTTGACAAATAAATAACCGATTCCCTGTGATTTTGACATTTTTGGCCAATTGATTAATGATATGTGGTCTGTTTTCATATACCAAAAATATTCACGGTCTCATCGTAGAGATTCACTAATCCACGATACCAGATCAGTATTTGCACCAACACTGATCCTGTCAAACTGATCTCATATCAGGCAAGTCTCTGCTCTGAGTCTGCTGAATCATCAGAGACACCTTTCCCCAAAAATGCAATATGTGCCACGAATTGGGAACTGCCATCACTAACTCTGATTACAGCACAGCTGTTGAGTCAAGTTATTAATGCCACAGATGTCGTGTTACCCTACATTCAATTGATTATAGTGATGTTTCTGCAGAGAACAGTATTTGGGAGACTACAGCACTGTTATTGGCTATGTACTCTGCACCAGCTGCAATCCTGAACTGAAGTGCATGAGGCCGTTTCAGGGGAGAAATGGCAGATTGGTTTGCCACTCTCTAATACATGATTATACAAAACTCCGCCCATCAGGTGCTCAGAAAATATATAGTGAAAACGATTTGCAGCCGACAACACAATGAGTAGCACACACACACACCCACACACAAACTCACCCCAGCAGCAGCTCAGGGGAGCGGTACCACCTTGTGGCCACATACTCAGTGTAGTTGGCATCAGTTCCCTCAGACAGATTACGAGCAAAACCTGAGGCAGAGTAACATGAAATGAATTAATCACATAGATCTAATGGTGTATAACAAACGTCTCGAACTGTGACAATATGCAGACATTCTGCAGCCATACTCATAAAGCTGCTGCCCATTTTTATTATGGAAAATCACAATAAACAAAAAACATCAGCACCAACATAACAAACTAATTTCCCCCCAGTTGACTCAGTAGGCGTTGCATTAACAAATTATGCAAAGCTTATTGACTATCAACTCTTTTTAAACTCTCCAAATGTAGAATAGTCACCTGGAAAAATAAGAAATTACAGGGTTATCAGGTGCCTTATATTATCAGACTATCTCTAAATACAGGCTTCCTGTGGCCGTAAATACCCCTAGGCTACGTTTTGGTTAGCTTCAGTGTGAATCTGTGTTAAAAGTTGATTCTGTCTGTTATGTTCAATTTTCTTGATGTTTACGAGAACTCAATATAAAAATATGGCAGAACATACAAGGCCAGAGACTCACCAAAGTCACAGAGTTTGAGAACGTCCTCTGAGCTGATGAGAAGGTTCTCAGGTTTGATATCTGGAACATAGGCACAGACAAAGTCAAATAGTCTATTGATGGAACAAGTGAAGTAGGGCACAGGTTTGGGGGAAATGTATGATATATGTTTTGGTAGCAAGCAGGAAGTGAAATCCACATTTGTCAAGACTCAATTGACGGCACGGCACTGTGATTTCTTGTGAAATAATTCAATAGATTATTCTTTGAATGGTCAATCTCTGGGTGCACAGGGATCACAAGTCTCTGGCACCTTTATATTGGGGGCCTGTGTGAGTCATATATCTGGACTAGCTCTCGTGTTACTGATCATTTTTCTTGTATTAATACCAACCTAAGGAAGGTCACTTTTAGCACCTAAATTCTCAAAAATCTTCAAAAAGAATAGGACGGTTAGAAGAATTAACACCAGGGAAAGGAATGTTCAGTAGAGACATCAACACAGGAAAAAAGGGAAATCTCTCACCTCTGTGTACAATTTCATTCTTATGACACCAGTTGATGGCTTTGATGAGCTGGTAGATGTAGCTGCGGACTTTATCGGATGGTGCACCGTTGGGCAGTTCCTCTAATAGCTCCAGCATGTTCTGCAAATCCACCACAAATTCATTTCCAGAAAGGGCCAGGATCAGCCTTTGCTAGCTTAGTGAAAGTGTGCTTTGAAAAAGGAACGTGATGATCTCTTTTTCCAAGTATTTCCTAAATGATTCTCAGAGTGGGAATAACCCTGAGAGGGGAGCGAGTGGGTAAGCTGAGCAAAAAATGACTAGAGTACAGTATGAAAATAATCCTGTCATGAAATTAAAACTTGGCTGGATACCCTGGCAACACAGTGGGGAATACCATTATTCATTAACGGCATAGTTCATATGTTGCCATGGTGATGTTTTTTTTACGTTTGTCGGAGCCAACTCAACATCCTGAAACTTCGAGTGGATAAAGCAGAATTGTAATGTAAGAATGAATGTGTGCACAGCACATGCGAACAGTGAAATAAAAATGATTGCCTCAATCAGCGCTCACCCTTTCGACATATTCAAAGACCAGGTAGAGTTTCCCCCTCCTGCGGAAAGCCTCCTTCAGCTCAACAATGTTGTCCTGCTTCAGGGTCCGAAGCATCTTCAGCTCCCGAAGAGTCGTCTCCTTGACCTCCTCATTTTCTGTGCGAAAATTGAAAAAGATAATGATAGACAATGATACAGCTGATCGGCTCTTCCTCTCCCTCGTTTTGTCCCTCCCTCACGCCTTCACTCACCCTCGCTGTCTTTGAACTTCTTTATGGCCACCAGCTCATTAGTTTCCTGTAAAGATATGAGGAACGTGAGTTGCAGCATCTTTCTAATACGGATAGGCAGAAGCAAATACGTGGGACAATGAAATAAGTGTTTGAAAGTATTTGTGGAATCAAAGGTGAAAAGTAAGATCCTGTGAGCCTTCTTTACTTAAAATTAGATTTATAGTTTGAACTTTAGTGTTTATTCATAGAAAAAAGATACAGGAAAAGTGAAATGTTTTGTGTTTTTTAAGAATATAAACCGAATGTATAAATGATCCAACATTTTTATATTTTTATCTTGCAGACTGCTTGGTCAAAGCCCTGGACTTTGATACTGTGAAGAAGAAAGACGAAATTTGGGTTGAGGTAAGATTACTCTTGGTTTTTAATGTACAGTGCAAACGTGCATTAAAAGTAAAACCTGTCTAAACCAGTGATGTACCCTGAAACCTCAACAGTCCCTCTATTGTCCTGTTGTTTATGGAGATTCAGAGAACAGAGTCAGCCTCAGTGTTGGTAAGAGGCCACGCTATGAGGAACTGTATGTCACTGGCAGCGCTCAATCCCATTGTCTGGCTGAACACACAGTTTTTTTGATACGTCCTGTGTTTAGATATTCTAACTAAACATGTAACTTAATCCCGAAGTTACTGTTGACACTGAAGGAAATTAGAAGAACGATTAAATGTGTTTACCAGGCAAATATAAAGTCAACTTAACATATGGGCAGCACAGGAGACAATTCCATTCTGTGGCAGCACTTTGCAACGTGCCGATGATGCCTGTGCTCATATGTGGTGTCTCTGACCTCCACTGGTTTACCTTTTGAGCCACTGTTAAGTCAGCACACCTAAAAATAGTGCTGGACTTGCTAATTTACTGCTGATGTCATGAAAGGGTCAAGATTGTCACATTGCACAAAAGACTAAAGCTCAGAGTTCCACCTTTCGCCAGCAGGAACATCAGCCTTTATTCACTATTACATGCAGGGAGCACAAGGCTTACCCCTCTTATAAATAACATTTCACTTAAATTCTTATTTCACTTTTTTATTGTTCTTTCAATATACCTCCTTATGCTTATCTGTTTTCGATTTTTAGTCTTGGCATCTATGTGCAACTTGTAAAAGTAAGAGGGAGGAGTTTGGTCATCTACACTATATTAGCTGGTGGCATTTATCCAGTCACTTACAAAGCTTTTTGTTATAGTTTGATCGTATCTACTTTCACAAAACTTTAGTTTTAGTTGAGCTTGTGTGTGGTTTCCTCTCCTTTGTTCAGCCTTGAACCAGTTTGTGACACTAAGGAAGAGTAGGGTGAATTGTTTTGGGGGAATTTGCAGCGTTACATTACTCTACATACATTTGGCTGCTTGACTTGTCAATTGTTGATGTCATCATGCAGGCAACATGGCCTTATTTTGTATTACTGTGAAAATGTTGAAGCGTGAGGCTCACTTTGTTTGTCTACAACTAAACTAAACAGAACTTTAATTAGGTCACTTCCACAGGGTTCCCTTACTCTTTCCTGCCCGGGCAGACTGCCAGTAAATACATTTAACAGGTCATGTTTGGGCTACAGTTTTGCATAGAAATACTGTACAGGTACAAGGAATCGCTGGCTAGCGTGTAGGTTGTGCTATTGTCAATCCCCAAAAAAATTAATTCAAGATAACACATAAGCCTCCATACACACACCCACATACGCTAAAACAACACTTGCATAAAGTGGCAGAACATTGCACACGCACTGGCACACATTTGCTGGACTAATTCAATTTTCCATCAAACACATATTATATAGGCTCGTATACATAAATCATGCATAAAAACGTTTAAAACCTGTTCTGTTTCCTTCATAGTCAGTCAGTCAGTAGTGAGTCACCTGGCTGCATTTAAGCTCGATTCTCCAGCCTTATCTTATTCCCTCAACCACAGGTCTGCAAGACTCCTAACAGGGTGACCCATTTACCATCAACAGAGGCTCCGTATTCAATACCTCCTTCTGTATCACGCACATTACACACGCACACACACACACATTACACGCACACACGCACACAAACACTGCTTCTCTCCCGCTCCCTTTGCCACCCTTTTCTCTTCTGCCCTGCTTCCAGCTGAGGAAAGTAAAAATAACTGCTCTCTTGCAGCAAAGCTAAAAAGCTTTTATCGCCATGGCCTTAGTCTCTGACTCTACACGTGAGAATGAATCAACATTCCAATGTTATGTAAGTGTGAAACATGTCGCATGTCACTTCTTACTAACTTGGCAATTTGGAAAGGACACTCTGTTTACCACAACAACACTTTGGTGCTTGGTGTTTAGTTTGATGTAAAATGTAGATATGCTCAGAATTAAAGTTGTGGTCTAATAAAACCAGGACAGACTCTGACAGAAAAATGATCTAGGAAAAAAAAGTATTGCTGTTGCAGCACTGATTAAATTACTTACAGTGTTATTGGCTTAGCACAGTTTGTGTTAAGCGAGCAAGAGCATGAATGAACTGTGCTTTAGCCACTGTACGTTTCACATTGTAAACAGCTGCTGTTTTGGGGATGATGAGGAATGAGACACAACAAACAGGCAGGTGGTAAAACCAAAACTGCTGAACAAGAGTTGTAGTGCTGTATGATAAGATCAGTATCAAAAACACTGTGACAAACATTTAGTCAGACACATAGTGCCTTTCAAAATTCTCATCATCATCATCATCATCATCAAGATGTCATTTATACAATATGATAATTTATCGATTGATTACTAACTTAACAGATGTCAAAGATTATGAAGCCCTATATGTTGGCTCCCTTTCCTACATTCTCTGTTGCATCTATTTGCAACCCAATAGTCGAACAGCATGACATATATTCAGGAGACAGAATAGATCTTGATCAATAACGGCAATCTTCTGTCTCGCCCGCTCTGTCTCTCATGCTCATTCTCGCTTGCTTTTTGCCCTCTCTCATCAAATCATTGTGCATTAGTTATCGCACAAAGTTGAAGTAGGGACGTCATTTACAGGAAACATGGCCATATTTGCATCTACAGTTTTGAGGAGGCTTAGCTTCCTGGACAATGAGAGAAAACCAGTACTTTAAACTGGCGTTGTAACCACCATGCTCTGTATTTGGACGGATAAGTCATCTGTGCAGTTTGCCATGGTTAACTCTGCATACATACACACATCAAAACTCTTCTGACTCCTCTCTGTCCCAAATATGATACTGCTTCCGTTTAGCTTTGATCCGCCTCTGTCAGGTTGCAACTTCCTCTCTAACCATCATGCTCTGCTAACCATGTCATTTCATTCATGGCACCAGAATGCAAGTCTTTGCATATTTTCAATTTCCCTCCATGTATATAATTTATCGCCCCTTTAAAATGTTCATGAAGCACTGCTCTGAAAGACTGTGGTGTGCGGGAGACAGCAGGACAAACACCAAGCACTCAGAATAATGAAAAAACATGACATTCAGAAACCCACCCAGTTAAGTTAAATGAACATTTCATCTTTCATTCATTGTAGGCACATCTGTGAAATTCTTTTCTTCTATGAATATTTCATGTTTACATCAAATTGGGTGTAGAAAACAACAATGATGACCACGAAATATCTTAGAATAACGCTTTTAAAATCCTCTGCAAGAAACATGTTGGAAGAGCAGCAACATTAAATATTTAAAAATGTTTCCTATCTCATACTGTAAGCTCTCTTCTCCTCTTGACTCTACTGTGACTGTCACTCCTCCTACAGAAGTTCTCTCTCATGCTGAATTAGTTGTTTTCACAAATATTTTTTTTAATAAGCAGTTTCCACAAGTGATTATTGCTGCTTATGTTGTATATATAAAATCTATAGATAGTGAAAAGAAAGGGTGTAGAATTAAACCTGACTATGTGTAAGAAGTTTTATTATGTGATTATTATACTTTTTTATTCTTTAAATACAAATAATATATATTGATATAAAATACTGGCTGATTAATAAGCAGATATAAGGACAGATTCGTATGCCCTGCCAGGAACACGGTCTCCTGTAAACTATATTTTTAAACAACTACATTCCAAGAGACAAGGTTTTTACTAATAATTTCTTATTTTCCTAATATATCTGCAGAGTCACAAAATGTTAATATGAAATGTATCAGCAAAATATGTTTTGACAGTGTATTTTAGTTGCTCTTGCTAGACGATAAAATAGTGTTTTTCCGTTTTACTTTTAACATGGGTTTGAATGAATGTGGTTGTATTATAAAAAAAATATTAATAAATGTTTTGGGAAAAAAACTAACATTTTAACGGGTAACAAACTCTGAGGTCTCTGTGAACATTGTTCTCGCACTGTTCAGCCACCGTTTTCCTCATGAGTGAAGATCTGAGTTGATCAAAATGTTGATTCACAGTCTGAGTCGCCTTCAATTACAGAGTTACATAGTGGGAGGACTTATTTTTGGTGTTCTTGTTCTTTTTTCTTCATAGACAATGTTATGTGACTCACAGCAGGAGCACCTATATGGCTTGAAACTCTGGCAACTTAATTGTCAGTGTGAAAGATTGCAAAAGAACAGGCATAAGAAAAGCTCCGTTTCTTGAATAAAAAAAGGCAAGTGTACAAGCTTGTGCATACAAAGAAGATAGGCGCTAATTATAATTTCCAGAGTGATTCGTGGCACCAACAGTGATGTGATGTGATGTGAGCCACTAGCAAGAGGTAAACGAACAGAGGACAATGTTGAAATTATAATATGCAACTTAAATCTATAGTTACTTTTAAAATTCTGGCTCAGCAGCAGCAGCATCATCTTTTGTTCCTAACCGCAACAACAAAGCATTTTGGATTTTCCTCTGAATCAATATAAAGCAAAGAAAGAAGGGCAAATATTGTAAATTTGACTGTGATTGTTTATGCCCACCATACACACACACCATATTTATACCATATTTTTGACCTCTGATGAATGTCTTACTCAATTTAATTTGTATTTTATCATGCATATCATAGCATGCATGTAGATTGATTAATTTTATATGTAAACAGTGTCAAACTCACAAATTGTTGTTGGGTCACCTTTTTAGTAACGGTGGCTCTCATTGAGATAGAACTCTTAGTTAACATTATGAAGTTCTGAATACAGGTGCTAAAAATATTTCCAGTAATCTGCATTTAACCCCATTCCTGCCAAATGAAACTGGGACACCAGTTTGGTGTTTTATTGCCAGTATTGATGGATTTAAAAATTCAGATTCTGGACCATTGTCCTCAGCGGCAACCACACCAAGTTTGAACTGGATCACATGATTGGTTGTCCAGAAAATCAATGGACTTACAGAAGGACTAACATAAGTTACCATAGGTTGGCTGTTGCACTCTTTGGAGATTCCCTGTCTGGTGTTGCTCATTCAAAACCTTTTTTTATTGCATCATAACCATTAAGCCCTGTACTGTCCATAATTCCACCTTCATCTTTGTCAAGCTATAGAACGGAAATTATTGTTGGTTAACACATACAGTATGTGGTAGAAAGATGGACGTGAAGCCATTTACAATTATTTGAACAGCCGCATCATAAGGTCTCAGTTAAAATGCACCAGCACACACAGACTTAAAATCACAGTCATGGAAATAAAAATGATCTTCAAACAAATGACATTCAGACTTACAGAAATGAGAAGTACCATCTTACCTTATGTCTGCACTTAAGCACAACTCCATATGCTCCTGGACAGGGAGAAATAGAGAGAAAGACACAAAATGTCAAGAAATGGAAACTGTTATGTGTACACAATCTTCACTATGTTTTAAGTATTTCTCCCAAACCTTGAACCAACATCTTCATAAAAAGAAGTTCACTGTGGGTTTGAGCCACCAGAGAAACAACAGTTAATAGGTGAGGCGGAGATGTACGTGTATGTACTCTCCCACATACTCACCACACACATATGCCTACACACACACACACACTCTGTGTTTCTTTAGTCTCTTCTAAGCACGTCATGTTCTCTTCATCATCCATGTTTCAGATCTCTGGTATCTGCATGTAAATCAATAAGCAATGTAAGCCACACTCACATTGGTTGCAGTAATGTAGTTCAGTGTCTTTGTAAACCGGTTGCGTTGAATAAACGCTTACGTAAACACTACTAATCTGAGAGACTCTCTGTCCACTCACAGTTTCCAGCAAGGCAAGAAGAAACAAATCATTCCACATGAATTACACAGTCTCAATCATAGAGACTATCAGTTTCTCTAACAGTGCATTTTAGTCTTGATTGCTCTGAAGGCTTTTACAAATTGGGTCTTAAGGAGAGCTGCGTTGCACTCTTTTTCATGGCTACTCTCTGCTGGATGGCATCTGCAACACAATTGCTTTTCCTAAAAGGTACTTTGAAGTGTTCTCCATGAAAAAGCACTGTACTGAACAACAGTAGAACAGTCTAGCTGTAGCTATAGCATCCACCGCTTGGATGGATGAAAACCTCCTACTTTAATTATCAGTCCAAAGATTTACATTTCTAAAAAAATATTTTGAGGTTAAATCAAGTATATAAACAATGAATTTAAGTCAATGAACTGAGGTGAAGAGAAAGATGACTTTTGGTGGACACCAGAAAATTCAGTCGCTCGATTAAATTCAAATTACTTTTTCAATTCCGAGTTACTTTTCAAAAGATTTCCGCAAATTTATTTTTGATGCCCAACTCAGCTGAATGACATGATGACAGATAATCTCTCCCCATCTCATGTAAAACAGCTATTTGATACATGTCTCACCTGCAACTGCTTTGGGTTAATATTTGGAAAGAAGTGAGCAGAAATATTTTTTTTGTTCTGTTTAGGGAAAGCCTGTAATTTAGATCAAAAGAAAACCGTGTCTTTAGATCCAAAATGTAAATAGAGCAGTGCTATCTTGTGTCACATGCTTTTACCACAGCATTAACTCGTGCCAATCTCCCCATGCTGATGTTCTGAGTTTTTATTTCCAACCCAAATTCCTTTTTCAGTTCACTGATTTTTAACAGGCTGTCTTCTACTCTGCTGTTTTTCCATGCGTGATTAGTTACAGTCCAATGTGACCGGCAGAAGCCAGTCAAGATAGGGATGGATCATACCCTTTGAGCTGCTGCAAAGTTTTTAATATGAAACATCAATGCAAGAATTTCCTTGGGAGTAACTTAACTGCGATTGACAATAAATTGCAAATGGGAAAATTTGGAAAGTGAAATTCGTATTTCTGTTACAGAAGAGAAAGTAAAAGCAGCATAGCTGTGAATATGACATGCCTCTGTTATTGCAACTGGGAAATTTCTGTGCAGCATACACTATCTAGAAAGCAGGTTAACGTGGACGATGTTTTGAGTGGGAATTCACAGCAAATGAAAGTGGAGGCAGAGCAGGGAACAGGGAGGAGTGACACTAAAATCTGACTCATAAAACAGGGAAGGCAGAGAAATACTGATAATAAGATCCATCCATAAGCTTGTTTAGGTAAAGAAAGGCTGTACATGCACTGCATACAGGTTCGACAAACATGCACTAAATTCTGGAGTTTAAAATCCACCCACCTTCTCCCACAATGCCAAGGACTTCAAACTTATTCATCACATCACCGATGTGGGAGCTCCTACAGCAGGCGAAATGAGCTGCTCCGGTATTAGTGGGGAGACTCCTGCTTTGATTGACAGCTGACAGCATGAACTGAATAGTTCAGGAGGGACAGGGCCCGAACACACGCCATCTTCACTCCTTTTCTTCTTTTTCTTCTTCCTCTCCTCTCTTGCTCACTGTAGAGCTCACTCACTCCAGCCTTCTGTTATATTAATATCACTTTTTTAATGGATTTGATTCAAGTTGTTTCAGTCTCAGTCCCCTTCATCCCTGTCTCGGGGTTGTACGTCTTGTAATTTTATCCAAAACTCGGCACGGCCATACCTGGAATATCTTACAAAACATGGAGACAAAAGATGTTAAAATGTGCTGCCAAAGGGTCACTCCAAGGTCCAAATTCCCATCATTCCTTGCACAGGAGGTAGCATGCCGGTGGTATTCCTGGCACAGATGGTAGCTAACTAGGACATGTAGATGTACAGAAAGGCATTTCCTTCAGGACATACTTGAATCATGGATGACTTATGCATGACTCCCCCCCACACTCGATCTACCCAATCAGCTGTGCATCCAACCTGGAGGATGCTGCAAGGATGGCTTTCTGGAGTGAATACATAATGACAGGCAGCGGTATATGGCCATGCCTGATTTGCACAGGTTTTACTTGAGACTACCAAGTTGGTCCAACAACCACTCGATGCAAGGAAAATGTTTCAAGGAATTGTTGGTCCCCAAAAGCCCAGTGGTACTGGTAAGCCCCTAATTTCTGATGCATAATTATAGGTTAAATATTTGAACAGCCCTGGATTTCTATAAAATGCGGGACAAAACATTCAAAGTGGGGGGAAAGAGGATAAAGTCCACCAACCTTGGCAATCCCCTGACTTTTCTATCATTGTCTACAGCTGTTCAAATTTGGATTTCTTTTTCCGGTAAAATATCTCCCAGATGGGCTGGCACAATGTTTCAAACCAACATTTGCTCTGAGATGATGTATCCTACTTATTTTTTGGTCACCCCCTGACTTTTTCCCCACACAGGCAGACTGTGATGGTATTTGGCTGACATTGTGGCACATGTGTTGTCATGACTTTTAATCCATAGCTGCAAAATTGTGCATCTTCTGCATTTAAACATCTATTTAGGAGGGAAAAGGCCCAGAGAGGTGACATCCAAGATTCCCTTCTGTCACACGGTCCAAAAACTGACCACGATTATGATATGCCTCTTTTGTAATGTGGATGCTGTTGGAGGGGAACCATCAAAGCTTCTCGCAGTATCCGTCCAACTCTATAACACTTGATTTATTCAGCAGTGCACAAACACACTTTAATGTTGATTTGGCTCATGTGTCTGTGTGGGCGTTTTCCTATGCAGTTTACTCTCTACAAAGGTGGATGTTGAGGCTACCCATGGCTATAGTCATTTAAAGATATGTAACTGCTACTGGGCAATGATTACATTCACTCCGTATGTTGTGTGGATCTATTGACATATATACCTTTGTAGCTTGTAGCTCTGAAGGGGGAACAAATCTTAACAGGTGGGGGGGGGGGCACTGCATAGAGATCTTCACTGATACAGTGCCGCTTCTCCTTGCAGACATCAGACAGACAGCAAGTAAAAGGAAACAAGAATGGAAACAGCTCTGTGAAAGTCCTGCACATTCGGACAGAATGGACTCAAATCGGCAGGGTCCCCTGATGGTGGTGGTGTCTGCGTATCACAGAAGACCCGAGGAATGAGCGAGTTGGAGAATTTAACAAGCAGGTCCCTGCGTCCGCGTGCACGAGACTATTACTGCGCGTGTGTACATGAGGTGAGAGAGAGAGAGAGTAGTAATGCTGCTCTCTCTGCACCGAAACTGCGTCTCTCTCATCGCTGCGTTCCAATCCAATCCATCGCCTTTCCACGCGTTTGTCAGCCTACACAGCAACCGGTGCATACATTAGAAGGGACCTGCATGTCCATGACAGTGTTGCACAACCACATCCACCAATAGCGTTTTATCCCCAATGAATGCACATTTAGACGGGATTCCACGCGCACGCACACGAGAAAGAAGGGTATAATACAAATAAAGAAAACAGTCGCAGCGTGCCACCGACGCCTTTTCACCTGCAGATGTGATGTGAGGATGCTGAATCTGCGGAGCACAGATCGTCTTGATAATGTATGATGTGGGAAAGGCGAGAAAGGAGCACATCATGTGGGCTGACAGCGAGGAGGAGGGGGGGGGGCGTGCGTCGTGACACAATGAAATATCCTTTACTCACTTAATCTGTGGACGAGGGCTGGCCCGAATCCGCAGGCATGGTGTCGACGTGTCCGCGGTCCGTCAACAGTTCCACAGAGGCTCCGTGCTCCTCAGACCCTCAGCATCAGCTGCTTATAGCAGCAGCTTCGTCATCCCTCCTCTGAGCGACGCTGCGGACAGCCAATGGGGGCGCGGGCATTGGTGCGATCCAGCAGTGGTTTTTATAGCCACTCCGTGGGGCTGATGAAATAAAACTTTGTGATGAAAAAACGAATCCAGCTTTTATTTGTTTAATCTTAAACGAAATCCGCCCTCCGGCCCGGGGGCTTCACACCACCAGCTCCCGATGGTGTTCATAATGATCCATGATTGTCCGTGGTCCATGATTGAAAAAACCTTTCTGCTGCTTGGCTCCAGTCACTCCCACCTACGCCTCCCCTTCATGACTGCACTAATTGTGGAAATCAGTGTGAATTCACTGGATTCTTGGACTGCTTCGGCATGACGAGGTGTGAGGAATATTTGGTACATTCAATGCAGCAGCCGCAGCCTTTTCCCAGAGGCCATGTGTGCTGTGTTTGACCTCCACACCATCCTTTTAGCATACTCCTCTCACTGCAGCAGCGTTTCATATGACATCTAAATGTCACTGTCATAATTATGTTTTCAAGCAGATGTGGTTTGGAATAGCTTTATCCTATGATTACATAAATATTTGTATTTTTTCTGCCCTAGACAATCATGGAGGGCCATGATATGAAGAAGAGCGTTTCACAATCCATTTACAACTGACTAACTCTAAAAGTAAATATCTATCATAAAGATTTGTCTAAAATAGCCTCTTTATAATATTATGTAGTACAGTTTAAGATTACCTGTACATTATCATAAGCATCTTTTTGCGTTTGAAGCTGGTTGATGATAACGTTTTTCAAAGATTGTGATTCAGCATTGCACCGTAATTTCCAAGATTACTGTTGCGTTAAAAATAAATGAAAGGATTGTCAGGTAAACATATGGGTTACATTTTTTACATTTTACATTTTCTCAGGAGAAGTTAAACAAATAAATGAAATCACAACATATTTGAGTGAAAGTAAAAGTATGCTGTAAATGTGTGTAGTACTTAAATAACTGTACCACTATGCTAAGCTTTTAGTATTATTCTACTAAGTATTCTATATGGGATGGGATGGTGTAGTCTGACACATCATCACATTCAATTCAACAGTCTACAGAGTTGTAATGCAATTTGGACCATCTGGTCTGAGTCCTCGCCAAAGAAAAAGTTTCTCACCTAGATTTGATGCCTCATTTGGTATTTGAGATTTGAAATAAATGATTTTTCCAGTGACAGCTTCATCATAGGAAAACACTTGGAAGAAAATACTTAAAGGTAATACTAGCTAAATACAGCCCAATATTTTTTGCTTTGATGATTCCCACAGTATACAGTATACTAAAGATTGTAAAATATGTTGAATTGTGAGTATGCAACAGTTTAAAAAAACTGTTCAAATGAGCTCCGCCTTCATCAGTTGCAACATCAATGCTTATATGAAATTGTATATAATCTGAGAAGCATCAAATATGCACTATGAATACCTATGAGCAATTTATAGAAAATACTTGTGCTTTCCTAATTATAAGTCTGAATGTAGCATAGTATTTCTACACTGGGCCATATAGGTAATTTTTGCGAAAAGGGATTTGGGAAATGTTTCCAACTTTAATAATATATGAAGCTAACATTATTCTCCCAATATTTGTTTGTTAATTGCTTGATTTATAGTAATATAAGAAAGATTTGCTTCACGAAGTGTATTATGACGGTTCCGTTTTTTATGTTTTGTATTTTTCTCCGTCGTCTACCTGACCGTTCAGCTTCTGCACGTTTAATGACACAAACAGTGTCTCTCTCATCATCTTCTCCTGCAGGGGGGGGGGGGGGACAGGAAGCTGCAACCACAATGTTCACGTTTTCGTTCCCAACCGACGCACAGTTTATTATCAAACCACGACCCGAAACATCAAGCGTCTCAATGAGAAGCCCTATTATTCTTATTTTTCTCCTCCATTCTTCTTTACGTGTGTGTGCGCGTGTTTTCTTTTTTCTTTTCTTCTATTTTTTCCTTCTGTGGAAAAATATGAATTACAGCACTGCGTGGTGGACATGCGCGGAGCTGCAGCGAACATGGCGCCTCGCATCTGACAGAAAGTGAGGAATCTCCCATCAAAATACCCAGTTCAGACGGTGCGTACGACTCGCGTCTCTTTATTTCTCTGGCGTGCTGTACGTGGAGGGTTTTCTGGCTCGTTTGTTTTCCGGGCTGCAGTCGGGAGCAGCTCCTGCCATTAGTGCAGGCAGGGCTAGATAGCGTGTTTATACTGTATATTCTTTGCAGACAGACAGGGAGCCTGGTGCGTACAGTAGCTACATCGTACTCTGCGGGTTCCCTTTGCTTTCTGTTTGCTGGGTTTTTCCTGCACAGGATTCCGCTGCGACCACGAAATGCTTAGGCACGGTCCTGCAGCCTTACAGCGGCAGCACCTCGCCCGTTGTTGTAATGGGACGCCAGTGTTTAGCTCGTGTGAGGAGCACTGTCCCGCCCACAAAATGTGACCATAACCCAAACGAAAATGCGTCACGCACTTTCCTCCACGTTCTGTATTATCCTCCGATTTACTCTGTCTGCCTCCTCCAAGACCAGATTCTGCAGGCAGAACAGGAAACACACTCTCATTGAAAGCTCCTCAGATCACACATGGGGTTTGGTGCGAAGCGTCAGAAATGTTGTGTTGGGCTGTTTGTGGTGAAAACACACTGATGAGTGGTTACATCCCTAAAGTTACCATCCCGGAGGTAACGCCCTGCAGCGGCTCACACCCTCAGCCTGTCAGCAGCGGTAATGTGATCCCCTCACCCTCCTGTCTCCAAACCGTCCTGCGTGACAGTGTGGATCTGCTTGATGGTCCCATTATTGTCTTGTTCTTTAAACGGATAGTTTTGCAACATTTAGATAAATTTAGATAAACTCACTTTGTTTTTTTTGTTTTTTTAAGTATTTATTTTCATGTAATTGCAACATCAAATACAAGATTAATATTATAAATAGTTGATATAAGATTAACAACCAATTATCGTTTATGTAATATATCAAGTAAAAATGCAAACATTTGATGGCTCAAGCTTCAAAAATGTGGTAACTTGCTGCTCATTTATCTGTTTTATGTTGATCATTGATTATTCTTTTGCTATTTTTATGCAACAGTGTCAAATATTATTTGCTGCTGGTTGTGAGGATTTGCCTATAGCTTTAAGGACTATTGTACATTGATTTGGTTCATTTATTTTGCTATAAAACCATGTTTTATACATTTACAACAGTTCAAACCCCAATTATATTCAGTTTATAGTCACTATAGAAAGAGAAGCCGCAAATCCTTATATTGGACGGGGATAAACCAGCAATTACCATAGTGGCTTTGTATGGATATTTTTAGAAACCTTTTCTCTTTTTATCATTAATTCAGGTCAAAGTAATCATTTCATCTTGTTATAAAATATTTTTTCCTATTTCTTGCACAAACATACCTGTGGAAATTGTGTGATCATCTGGGTGTTAAATCAGCAGAATGGAAAGTTCATAACATATAGTTTAAATTTGGAAACTCATTTTTGATCAGCTAGTGCTGAAGAAAAAAAAAGTTAATTAGAAATTAGAAAACTATTTTTGTTTTTATGGACAAATGGTTGGACAAGTTAAGTATTTTAAAGCCTTAACTTTGGACTTTGAATTGTTCTTCTCTTTCTATCGCATGGACTTGTTTAATTAATTTACTTTTCTGTGATTAATCATTACCAATAATCATTACTTAAGCCCCAGTGTACTTCTCAGATAATTTACACATACTGAAATGATAATACTCATCAAATAAAACATTTTAAATGCTTCTTTATGCAACCCAAATATATGCACTGCTTATTTTTGAATTGTCATAACCAAATAGTGTTTTTTTTAGTAAAGAATGTAGCATCCATATTTTAAAATGAGAAAAAAAACGGTTTCAAACACTTTGCCACCTCTAAAATCGGCACAACCTCCCCTGTCACCATGGTTCAGGTCATTTTTCAGACTCTCTCTCTCTTCAGGTTTGTGAACATTACAATAATCCCAGATCAGTGGCTGCGTAAGTGGAAATGGAGGTTGTAAAAGTTAAGTGCTTCCTTCACCGGGCGGTTTTGTCTGACCCTCTTGAGTGAGGCAGACAGACCAGTGCAAACACTGAAGCAGTGTGACGCTGAGAGGAGCAGAGCAGGAATCCTTTCATGTTAGCGAGCAGATGTCCCGCATCCACACATCTTAATGGCTTTTTATGGCAGCTTGGAATCTTTATGGCTTCTTGTGACTCAATGGGATTCACTACAGAGAGAGAAGGGTCTTCAGAAGAAGCCACAATGCTTTGCAGATGCTAACATTTTTAATCCCAAGGAAAGGGAACATTTTCTTCCAGAGAGTATTTAACATTTTTTTTTCTGGATGTAATTCTCACCATCAATTTTTGGACGCTCTGCAACCTTGGATTGTACTCTCCTTGAGCTATCACTATGTACAGCCTTAATGTACAGCAGTGGGACTATGCTGAGAATTTTTGCAAACCTGATCTGGATTTTTGGGGCAGATTTTCATCATAAACAGCCAACCTTTTTGAGAAAGAAGTCAGAGGATTTCATATGGACAACAGATACCAACGCTTTTAAAATCCCCTGTACATTTGCACATGTTAGTGTTTATGCGGTATTATAATGATATACTATGCACACTGATTTGTTATTATTCTGGATAAAGTGTTTGGACTGTATCTGTCTCTTTTGCAGTGTTTGCATAGGTAACAGTCGGTCTGACTTCACCTCCCTGGCAGCAGGACCTGGTTATCATGGGCCGGACACCACACAGAGGTAGGCTCTCACAATGCTGTTTTTCTGGTAGTTCTGCCGCACCTCAGGCAAGATTCTATGACGTACTGATGAATCACACAAGAAACGCTCGCTGATGTTTCCTACCATAACATTTGAGTCTTCAGTGTTTGGTATTCAAAAATATCACAACTGCACGATGTATTGCTTCATTCTCACAGTAATTACAGTTTGCATGTCAGAAGCTCTCAAACTCTAATGAGTGGTTCAATCATCGTTTTGATTTCAGATCAAAAAGAGGAGAAGAAGGAAAGAGGAAGCAGCATCACAGCCGGCTCTGCCCTCGACAAATCTAACGGTTGGCAATTCTAATTTCTGGCTTATTCCCTTTCATTGCTGATCCTTTCATCCTTTCAATTAATCATTTTTGATTCAGTCAGTTTTGTATCTATGCTTGCATTTACAGTGATCAGCTAGCCATATTAAAAACCTCTCAATTCTGGGATGAATTAACCAAGCAATAATAAATCAACAGTAGAGTCTCATACAATTTGCATTAAGATAAGATATGTTTTTATCGTCCCCATGGGAAAACATTTTCTGGACTCCGTCTGGCTGCTTAAAATATTAAAACAAACAAGCAGAATCATTTCACACAGAAAGATACCATTTAAGTTAACAATTCCATAGTAATTACATTCACAAATGCACCTTTACATGTTTCTTATAAATTTCCATATACGGTATAAAGTAGAAACTGTCTCACAAATTAGCAATTCCCACAGTAATATTCTCAAGCACCACACCACCACACCTGCTTACTCTCACATTTTTTCCACTAAACTGTGGTATGTTTTCTTTCCTTTTTGCCAGAACCGTTCTGCTGGGAAGATTATCTCAGAGAAACGTCTTCCATTGCAGCTTCACCTACATGCTTCAAACAGGTAGTTGATCATTTCCATGCATATTTAGGTCTCATATAATGAATTTCCCTCTTACTATTTGCTTAAATGTATATTTACTTTGTTTTGCTTGTTGTCAGTATAATTGAATCCTTCCAGCAAGTGTTTCTGTGCAGCCAGAAACACTTCTCCAATCTGACTTATTACTGACTATTTCTCTTCACATAAATAAAGTAAAATAAACTGGAGCAGTAAGTTAATGACTGAAATCAGTCCAAATCATACGGTTTACTTTTTTTCATCAAAATAATTGACATTTTATTTAACTGAAAACTTATGTTTGCGATTGCCATTTTTAAATATTTCATGCAGTAAGAACAAAATGGGCTCATTGACGAGGACAAGTCATCCAATCCTAAATGTCCCCTCTATATGACCTGAAGGTGAATCTTTGTCCCTCTGCAGTCCAGAGTCCCACCATCCAACGATTTCAAAGCAGGTATGAAACTCGAGGCACGGGACCCTCGCAACTCTAATTCAGTGTGCATAGCAACGGTGATGGGCATGATGGGTACCCGTCTACGTTTGCGCCTGGATGGTAGTGACAACACCAATGACTTCTGGCGGCTGGTTGATTCCTCAGACATCCAGCCAATAGGAACCTGTGAGAGAACCGGAGACATGCTGCAACCACCACTGGGTGAGTGTCTTCAAACTGGTAAAGAAAACACCTAAAGGTGTATGTTTTTATTTTATATTTTTCACTTTGTGTGAATAAATGTAGTTTTAAAACAACACTTATTGAAAAGTTACCATTAAAATTACATAATTTGTTCCGTACAGGCTTGTGTTGCCCTCACAACAGGATTTTCTCTTGTTTTACTTTATTAGACTTTCATCCGATTGCAAGCCTAACATCTTGCTGACTCCCCGATAATAATTGATAATGTATGTTGTATGCAAGTGTCTCAGTAATTCACACATTTGTGATATTGAGATAGCATGCAAAATACAGGACTCGGACACCAAACTAATTCTTTTTTCACATCTGTGCTTTTCCTACTGCGATATGTCAAAATGTCTTGATGTGACATGATGCAAAATAAGCCAAAAAAGCTGAAATTCTCGACAAATCAAAGTACTTCATCGAACTTATAGAAGTACCACTGATACTTTGTTTCAAAGGTCCACTGTTGTACAGGTTCAGTTTGTGGTTTTCAGTGACAACTAGTGGTGATATGTACATGTTGCCATTAAATCACTGGTCTCCTCTGGATCTAGTGTTGGTTTGTCCTTTCTGGGCCACTGTAAAAACATGTGCTTGATGTGTACTAACTGAACACTTTTGTATTTTTATTATATTACAATTATTCAAGAAACATTATAGGAGATTTACTGGAAATAATTTGGAATTTATATATGCACAAAAAAATCCAGTATTAATATAAAGGATTCAAGGGCTGGTAAATTGCATCCTTGCAATGACTATACACTCAGAGATATGGAAGAGATACATACCTTGGTTTAAATAGTACTATTTTGACACTGCACACAGGTTTCAGAATGAATGCATCCTCATGGCCCATGTTTCTCCTGCGGACACTGAGTGGAGCAGAGATGGCCCCCGCCTGTGCTTTTAAGAAGGTAACCACAGCTAAAAGGCCAATATACTCTATACAGTATATATTTGTTTATATTTGTAGTTTGCATTTATGTTGATTGTTGCTTTGACCAGCACAGTCACAATATTAGTTCAAACACAGTTCCAGTAAATACGTATACATATTTTTCATAGAAAATTGTGGCATTCATGATTTAAATTTCTCTTTTGCATTGCCATTTGTTTGTTTTTGTTTTTAGGAACCAGCCAACCCAATTAAAAATTACTTCCAGCCTGGTATGAAGCTTGAGGCAGTTGACAGGAAGAACCCCTACTTAATTTGTCCTGCCACAGTGGGCGAGGTCAGAGGTCAGGAGATTTTCGTCATGTTTGACGGCTGGCGAGGCGCCTTTGACTACTGGTGCCCTTTCAACTCCAGAGACATCTTCCCCGTTGGCTGGTGTGTTCTGACGAAGCACAGCTTACAACCGCCTGGAAATTTCTGTAAGTGCTCCTTTAATTGTTGGCATATTTCTTTCTTTGTCTTGTTGTTTGGTTGGCTACTTATGGAAATTGGGACGGCCAATTGCTGTGAGCAGTTTTGTGTGTCAAGAACAATAGATTGTAGAACCAGTACTGCTACCACAGGCTTCCACTATATATTAAATTATATTAAATTATTATTATACTTCAAGATGTCGTTTTTCTACCCGTATTAACGTGTTTTCTGAAAATGTAATTTATGGTCTAACTAGTTACATTGATTATGTAGATTATAACATTATGATTTGAAAAGTATATTACTGCCCATGTGCTTATTGACTGAGATTTAGTTAAGATTCAAAACATGTTTTTTCGGTCCAAAAGGACATGATAATTTTTTCTACCACTGGAGAGCAGCACTAGCACACATTCTGATGCGGCTGCTAACTCTTCACAGGCTGAATGCAAAGCTGACATCTCATCCCCTGAATTTAGTTTGAAACAAAGATGAAAATCTTTTTTTTTTTCTATAACCTGAAACTGGAGTTTTTTATTCCTCCTATGCAGTGGGGAGCTAAGGGAGAAGGAATTTAGCCGTTTTCAAGACATTAAGGCCTTGTTCTCAGAGTGTCCTTAATCCAGTTTATTGCTGAGATGAGTAGCAGTAGTAGCAGTAGTAGAAGTTGCACATCAGAGTAAATTGTTTTGGCAGAACAATATTTAGAAATATAATTTATTTTAAATAATAACATTTTCTAAACTGAATCCTGCTAATATTGAATTGAGATAGCTGTTTTGATAGTTATAACTTTATAAATCTCACATAAGTATAATAATGTGATAAATTATTTTCTGGGTACACAACTTGCTCAGCAGTTATTAAGTAATGATGTTGTCATAATCAAAGGTAGGCTACTTTGTTAATCTTAGTTATTTTATTCTTATAATAGGATAGATATTAGGAGACACACCATAGTGAGGGATCAGACATAATTACCTAGCAGTTAATTACCGTTTAGGTAATTATGTATTAATTATTCCAGTGAGTGCCAAGCAATAGAAGTATAAGATATAGAATTTACTGAACACAAACTTTGTGCAAGGCCATATGCTGTTTAGATATTTTTGTCCAGGTAGAAGATATTAGGTATAACCAGGTCAGTTTGGGGATGATGAGGCCTGTATTTAGTTTCTGCAATCTGTGTTTTGCGTGTGTTGTGTGTAAATGTGTGTGTGTATGTGTTCTTCTCTTTCATGCTGCTTTTGCTAGCTTTGCTGGTGAGATCGTGACCTGCAACTCTGACCTCCACATTGATTCTATAGAGTCATTGTAATAGTTTCCAGATCCTGATTTTTCTCACATTCTAGTCCGAGTGTTTAATGTGTGATATTTGGGGCTGTTCTTGGCTTCATATGTGCCATTTTGAAGGATGTAACTAAGCAACTTGACAGTTAAAGCAAAACAACAACAATCTCCACTTCAAAATTGTGTTTGAAAATATTCACAATGAACAATAGAAGTACACATTTATCTAAGACCTGTTCAGATACCAAAAATATGTTGTGTGTTTTTATAGCCTCCTAACTTTTCCAGGGACACCATGCTGGCCCTCATAGACAGAATATGTCCTGCATCTGTGGATATTAGAGCTATAGCTAGTGTGCAGACAGCACTAAACTAATAATTATCAGTGAGGAGGTGATTATATAGTAATTAGACTCAGCAGTCACATAGGTATGTCACGATGTGTCTTGCTCTATTGCTTATGTTCAAGGTCCAGCAGTTTAGTTTCTTTGGCATGTGTTAAGGTATTTGTCATCCATCAACATCACTTTGACAGATGGTTGTAGCGTGAGTGTTTTGAAATTGGTGGTTTTGATGAAGTTTAGCTGGTGTATTAAATAGTAATCATCCTCATGTGCTGTGCTATATTACATCAATATGCAGCCAGCACTTTATTTCCCCTTGTGTCGGTTAGGGAACATGGGGCTTTGAAAAATCCAAGTCAACAACCTTGATTAAGAAGTGTGTGCACATGTGTGTGTATGTGTTTGTTTGGGTTTTCTCCTCTTAGTTGATGGATGACAGCAGTTACAAGTCTGTACCGGTAATGAGTTAGCTGTTTATAGCCTCCAGCCTCCAGCCTCCTCAGGAAACTGACTACTAACTGACTATAATAACTATTTTAATAGAACTACACAGTTTGCCACTGTAGGACTAGACTTACTCAAAACTTGCACAGTGTTTATGTCAAACCAGGGATATGGTAATCATGGCATTCTGTTTGTGATTCTGACTAGTCATGACTCCTTGCGTTTAGCAGTTAATATAAGGAAGTGACGGAAAACATTGTTTTTGCCTCACATCAGTCGGAGGCTGTTGTTATATACAATTCAAGTTTAATTTCTCAGCACTATACAGCTGTGTGCAACAAATAGAAACCTATTTGGTGTCTGTCTCTGAGCTAGAGCTAAGGACCTTTACTTGTAAATGTGTGTTATGCAGTTTGGAGAGAAAGAACTGGAGGAATGGATAATGTACATTAGCAGACAGTAATAGTTAGATAGTGGTAATAGATGGTTTTGTATGCATATAAGTGAAGGACTTGGCTGAGGGGTTAATATTAACCTTCCACATGAAAGAAGCAATGAGAGTAATTTATAATAAAATTTTCATCAAAACCATCAAGACCTGCAACCCATTGTTGTAAAAAGCTACAGAGGAGGCCAACTGTGTTATCTAATATTTTCCTTTTGTACATTAAGTGAAGCATCACCCTGCAGTTTTTTTTGGCATAATATGACTTTGTTAAACTGGGTCAAAATGCAGCATAATACTTGATACTACTGAATAATGTATGAATGGTACGCTATGCCTCTATGTTAGCAAACACAGATGATGTAGCTTTTACAGATGCTTTAGTGATAACACTACTTTTATCAGCCTATATTTGGGCACATTACTCTATTCAGATTCTTTCATTTTGTAGGTAATGTAGATGAAAACTATGTGGTAAGTAATGCATTTACTATAATTAAAGTATTAAAGGATAGACACAAACATGTTAAATATGTTTATATCCAAAAGCCATATCCCTTTAAGAAACTCCATACTGTAATTTTTTTTCTTTCCTAAATCCTAATTCTTGGCCCTCTTTTTTGTCTAATTAGAAGTGAAGCAGATTGAAATGTTTTTGAATGAAGGGACTTTTCCCATGCAGGCTTCCTCTGACTTCTCTGTTTCACATTGTTCCAGAGCCAGGGTGATATCCGCCTATGCCACTGCTTCCTGACACGGGACCTGGCCATCTTTCATTTGGGAATGTCTGAATAGGCTTGGGTTACACTGAGGGGGAGGCTTCTGGGCCGACAGACAGAGAGACAGAGTGTTGAGAGAAGGTTACGTATGTGTGCAGCAACTCCAGGACTTTGCCCCTTTTCACCGGTATCAATCAGGACTCTTCTGATCCAGTTGAACCTTTTACACCCTCCCCACCCCTCTTCCCATCCCCCATCCTCTCTTGGAGCCCCACTGTGAAACCCTCTCAGCCCGTCATCTCCCCCTCCCCGAGAGGCTTACTGAGAAGCAGGTGACTGATGCAGACTGTCGATATGGCCTACAGATAACATGAATAAAGGACCCCCCCCCCCCCCCCCCCCCCCCCCCCCCTGCCCCCCCCCCCCCCCCCCCCACACACACACACACCCTTCCCCACCGACATCACCACCCACACACCCACTCCTCCCCCTCTCGCTCCCTCACTCTGCTCCAGCCTGTATGCAAATCTAAACACACGAGCACACACACACACACACACACACACACACACACACACACACACACACACCCTCCTGCTGCTGCTGCTCATTCATTGGGAGGGAAGCCTTGCATGCTTCAACCAGCAGCACAAGCAGCGGCAGCAGCGTGTGCTTTGTTGTGGACTACTGCCGGGAGAATAGAGTAGTAGGAAGAGGCAGGAGATTGAGAGACAGAAAATTAAGTATAGACAAGGAGGGTATTTTGAAGAAAGTCAGGAAAAGAAACAAACGTAGACAGAGGGGATGACAAAAGAAGAGCGGCTTTAAGAGAAAGAGTTTTTTTCCCCCCAGAAAGAACCAGGAAGCACAGTTACTGAGTAGTATTGTTGCAGATATTACTATCACGGCTGCTGCTTTCACTATTACTGTTGCGAGTTCTGCGGTCAGCGATCAAGTTTGCTTTATTAGCAGAGATTTCCTGGTGAGTATTGATTTAACAAAGCTGTTCTTTTAGATAAACGCAAAAGAGCAAGAGCAAAACACATTTTACCTTAACAGTTATTGTTTGACACTGTATAGATAAGATGTTTTACTAAAAAGTGTATTCTCTCCCTAAAAAGAGAAAAGTGAAGGTGTAAACCTACTATTTATACAAAAGTTGTGTGTCACCCACTAAAGCGTTTCAGCCTTCGAGCTGGTTTTAAAAGTGACTGTTTCACACTGTTTTCTTTGTCTTTTGGAACAGCTTGCATCCATTCAGATACATTTTTAGAGAGCAGTGGCCATTACCAGTCAGACAGACTCAGTCTGCGCACACAACAGTATTCTTGGCTGTAATTAAGTTCAGGGGTGCATGTGTTTTTGATCATGGGATTTTGTATGTACAGCTTCAGGAAAAAAAAGTTTGTGAAAGGCTCACAAAAAGGATTAGTTGGTATCAAATACTTCAAGTACACAAAATGTATTCATCCACCAAGTCAAATTAGATGTTGAGTTAACCTTCCACAAGTCACAGCAGAACAACAGTGATTTTATGATTTAGTTTTGACGTGTGCTTTGAAGTTTGTGAATTTATGCAGGAGAGCATTGTTGCTGTGGTTATACATTGTGGCCTGAAGCTATTTCGATTACTTCCCCTCTGCTCCTCTGCAGTCACACACACACCTGAATCCGCAGTTCACCAGTTTCATACTTCTATAAATCTACTCTAGAGAACATCCTGTGTGTCTGTTTTTGTGGCAGAATGGACTGTTTCCATTGAGGGTGCTCGGCTTATAGGGGTGTGTGTGTGTGTGTTGGGGGGTGTAATTAGATGAGAGGCAACTCTGTGGTGCCCCTCCCCCCACCCCCCAGACTGCAGACGCACTTCTCAACGACCCGGTTCTCATGCGTGTATAACACAAACATGCGCTCAAATCGCACATGCACACACGTGCACGTTTCCTCGGGCTGTGGCTTACATAGGTTAGTGGCTGGAGGAGGAATTAAAGTCATGATCATAACCACATGTTTTTGTTTTGTTGCATGGTATACATCCTAGGGATGCCTTGCTCAGATGCTCCTGGAGCTTTATTAGGATTATATATTAATATTTTGTCTGCATTTCATTTGATAGAAGCAGATTTAGATTTCTGCATGTTACAAGCATGTTTAACGCAATATTATTTATGCTTTAGTCAATGTTTGGAGCACAAATAACAGTCACTTGCTGATTCTGACTTTGTCAATGTGTAGATGCATTTTAAATAGTTGAATTAAAAAAGTTATTGATAATGATTGTATAAGGAGGTTGCAGAACCACTGTCATTAATGGGAAAAATGGTCAACAAAAAGCATCATTCATTTCCAGATCATAGGCCAAGATTTCAGCGAAATGTACCTGGTTTGGTTTCTCCCATCTGCAGTTCGTTCATCACATCTATGCGGCCAAACATCGCTCAGACCAACTGAGATTTAATTTTAACTCGTGGAGAAAGTTTCCATGGATACCATAATTTTTTGCATTTTTGGGGTTATAGTGTGTAAAATGATGCACAAGACATGTTAAATGTTGGAGCAATAAGAAGCACTGCGTTCCGGGAGTGTGGAGTGAAATGACCTAATAAGCAGATATTTGAAACCTAATTTAAAATGCAGAGGTGATTAGTCTTTTCAAAGATGCAATGACAGACTAATATATGGTAGAATATGACATTAATCGGTGGTTTAGAAATGGCACATGTTGCTTTTGTGGCTGTCATACAGTGTGAGAGGATTAGATTTTCTTTTTCTCGATAGGGAAAGATCAAAGAAGGCCCCTGACTCAGATTTCCTCCGGTGAATTAAAACCCACAGATACTGATTCGTACCCTGAAAACACATTTTGATCCGCCTTTATAGGGCTCATGGCTTCTAGTTCAGTGTGAATAAGTGTGCCAGTATGCGTACAGGTTTGGTGTTGCTGTTCCTCTGTGAGCGTGCTTTGTGTGACCGCTCCTGAAAATGAACTCTTGCCCTCTGAAAAAAAAAACACTGCTCTATTCTGCACCCATTTTCACTCATCTCCCTATTAAGCAGCTTTCTGGGTACCCCCGCTGGCCCTCGGAGAATACTGTAAACCTTCCATACTCGCTTTATATCGCATCAGTGCAGGAGGCTCTAATGAAAGCCTCAACCCCTTGAGAGTATCCACATATGCGCTCAGGCCCCTGCTTTCACCAAGCAATACATTTGTATTGAATTAGGAGATGGTTATCTTTCTCTTTTCCGCCTTTTTTCTTTTCCCTTTACTCTTACATTTGTGCCCTTGGTCTTTCACACATACCCGATGATGATTATGTGCTCCTATCACAGAGTCACATCCAGGCAAGTGAAGACAGAAGCATGGTGGCAGTGCTCCTGCTTTGTGTTTTATATATCCTAACAATAGGTATTAGCGCTGTTTCTTTATAAAAAACTTAAAGCATGATCAGCATCAAGGAATCCTATTTATTTCCTGAGCAAACCCTATGTTTGCTCAAGTCTTTTATGTTGCCTTAAGGCTGCTGGATTGCTTCTCCAGTATTCCAGGGGGCATTTTTCTTTTATTTGGATAGTGAACAGAAGAAGAGAAATAGAGGAGGATGGAATGCAGCACAATTCTCTGGCTAAACTTTAACTTAGAACAGTGGATCATTTTTTCAGTACACAAAAAGTATTGGACCATGTTATGGGCTTTACAGTTCACCAATTTGCAAACAATATGCAAAGAATATATCATTTACATATCAGTTGATTGGCAAAACACATCAAAATGGAATAAATCCAAGTGGTTTATCTCAACCTCAGTACCTATTTAAAACATCAATAAGGCATTTCAAATGACGGAACAATATTTCTCCTATTGATGCAATGTAATTTAAATTTTGCACAAATTTGTCAATATAAAGTATAAAATATCCCGACCCCAAGGATCCGGTATCTAATGCTATTCATGGAAGAGTATAAATGACCATAATTACAATTTTTTGTTTTGCTTGCTGAAGGTTCGATTAATTCTGTCGCCTTCGGGTCTCTGGAGGCTTGTGACTTTTGACTCTTGTTTCAGTTTAGGGAGGGGCCCAATACAAAGGACATGCCAATCTCACGATCCAAACAAATCTCTGCACGCAGTTTTTCCTTTTTCCTCTGTCTTTCCCCCCAAAAGTCAACCATTTTTTGGAAAAACTGGGCAAACACTTTACTTTACTGTCCTTTAGTGGTGTTGAAATGTGACATGGAACATTGCAAGGCATGTTTATTTTTACACCTTTATTCGAAGCCTCTGTGTATGAATGGAGGCAAAGTGTTTTTAGGATGCTGAAGTATGTATGTGTCCATTTGCCAAATTAGTGTCACCACTAAAGTAATCATTTATTTTATATCTCTTTCTTTCCCCATTTTTATAGTTACCCTCCCTGGTGCACTTCTTGCTCCTGTTTCTACCACCTCAGCCTCCCTCACTACACGTCGCTCCTCCTGCAACTCTTCCTCCTCCATGCAGACCTCGTATCGACTGCCCAACCCCTTGCCACCCCTCCCTGTTCGCAAGGGTGTCCGAGGCCGTCGTCCCAAATCCCAGACTATTGCATTGTTGAAGGCAGCGGCTGAGGCGGCGGCAGCAGCGGCAGCAGTAAATGGAGCGTCACAGAGCCCCGTCAGAACTAACGCTGAGGCCCAACTGGCCCCCAGACCACACAAGAAGAGAGGGCCCAAGCCCAAGGTGAGATGTCACAAGAATAGCGATCTGTTATACCATGGGTCAGCAACCCTGCCATCTTTTGTTTTATGCAGTATGACAGAAATGATTTTGATAAAGAGGAAACAAGGTCAGGGGTCGACTATTTGAGTAAAGACAGAATGAGTTTTTTTGGATGTTTATTTATGATGATCAAAACAGTATGGTGAGGCCCACAGCTTTGCTTTACAATCAGCTGTGTGTACTACTGTGCAGTTTGTGGGAAATGGTGAACGAGTTAAGACACATCTCTTAATAAAACATTAACTAACAGCATTTGTAGGTTACAGAGAGTAAGGAGATAGAGTGTGTTTGTTGTTTGCTCTAGAAGAAGCCCCGGTTGGAGCAGTCCCTGGGGTCGTCATCTGTTACAGCTCCGCCTCCAGAGACCAGACTGAGCACCAGCCATGTCTCGGCAGACAGCAACCCCAGCAACAGTTCAAATGTAGTTTGCACAGGTAAATTAGATGCTTGAATGAACATTCCAATATATACATTGGTTGTAGCAACTACGCTATGTGTGGGTGAATTATAGCTGATTCAACACTCAAATACAATGTTTTGTTTATTGCTGATGTTTCCCTCTTTTCTTCTTGTTACTTCCCAGTTTGCGTCTATGTGAACAAGCATGGTGACTTCGGCCCGAATCTTGACCGAAAACTAGTGCAGCAACTCCCGGATCACTTTGGTCCAGCACCGGTCAATGCTGTGCTTCAGCAAGCAGTTCAGGCCTGCGTGGACTGTACCTACCAGCCGTCTGTGCTGCTGTCATTCCTGCAGAGCCAGTCCCACACAGGGGGAGAGGTCATTAGAGGTAAATGAATGTCCACTACAAATAGAATGTATTTCACATGAAGTGACGTTAAACCTGTGTGTAAAGAAGTAGTGATGTCTGCAGTTAGATACATTCATTTAACACTCTCCTCTGAAGTCATGGAAACACCACTTTGTCTGTGTGCGTGTGTTTGTCCGTGAGTGTGTGTGTGAGAGAGAGGGAGGGAGGGAGAGAGAGAGTATAAAGAGAAGAGGAATAAAAGACAGTTCCTATGGCAGCAGCTGATGTGAGCACTGTGTCTGTAATCAGATGTGACATGTGCGTCTAACCCGGTTTGGGGATCTGGGATTGGGTGTCCCCTGGGGAGGCAGATTGGGAAGCCTATGGGAGAGGCTGGGCGAGCAGGGGGGATTTGTTTGGGCTTGGCTTGGGTAGGTGGGCGTTGTGCAGTGTGGGAGTGGGTGAAATAAATTGTGTGTGTGTGTGTGCGTGTGTGTGTTTATAAGGGGAGGGTGCTAATGCTAAACCAATCAGCGGTTCTTCCTTAGTTGTGAATTCATACTGTGTATCTGTGTGTTTGCGTGCACAAATGCGTGTGTGTCTGTATACATACAGCATATTGACTGAAATATTTGTATGTTCTGCCCCCCAGTGCGGTCAGAGCATGGTATCCGCTATGTGAAGTTGCCCTCTGCTTCCAGTGCCTCCTCGGTGCTGCGGTTCCTGGAGAACATGTGCCAACATTTGGAGAGTGACAGTCTTTTCAGCTCACAGCCGTTCAGCCCCTACAACAACAACACACGCTTCTATAGCAAGACTAAGTCAGGTTAGTGTAGAACATTTGTAAATAGAGTACATATGGGTGGGGGAAATTCAAAGCTTAAATCAAAAAAAGAAAAGATTTGCGTTTTTAGCTTATGTGTAACCTTTGTTTTGGTCTTTATTGAATTAGGGATTTCTTTCTGCATACCCACTACAGATACAGTAGCATATCACCATGTCCTCCCTTTTGAGTAGTTTTGTTGAATTCTATGACTCACTTTTAAGGCCTTAAATGAAGTTTTGTTTCTATTATACTGATTTCATTGTACTTTGAAACACTGCTATTTCTTGGAACAGAACCGCTGTCCCACACTGAGAACGGCCTGACCAAAGATGACTCCATGAAGGAGCCTGCTCCCAGCAACCGCTCCATTCACAACACATCTGACTACAGAGCGACAAAGAAGGGACCATATTACCCTGGTCACACCCAAACACCACCACCACCATTGCGTCGCGTCAGCTCCAACCCAGCGGAACTCGGTCCAATGTGTACACTCAGACAAGTGGAGGGTAGGATTAAACACACACTCACACACCCAAACACATGATAAGTGTAGTCGTGGTTGATCATATTTATAGAGGTATAAGGTGTTTGTTTGATTTCTCTTGCCCTCACAATCTACAGCAGCTAGCTCCACAACAGGACCAGACCATGCCAAACAGGACAAGGAAGGTTCAGGGAACAATGCTTCTTCCTGGTCTGTTGATGACGTCATACGGTTTGTCCAAGAGGCTGATCCCCACACTCTCGGCCCACACGTCGAACTGTTTAGGAAACATGTGAGTATTTAATTTATGTGAACTCATTTCTTTGGCTCGTTAAATGGTCACCAAACTGTGAGACAGTACACTTGCTTTTGGCTGAGTGGACTGTATCATGCAGTTGCCTGGCTAAATAAATATATTGAGAAATATGATAAATAAATCAAAATGCTGCAGAACGAAGTGTGATGTGTGCCCTTCTCTCTGCAGGAGATCGATGGCAAGGCTCTGATGCTTCTGCGCAGTGATGTCATTATGAAGTACATGGGACTGAAGTTGGGCCCGGCGCTCAAACTCTGTCATCACATCGAGAGGCTGAAACAGACCAAACAATAGAAAGTTTTTTCATTGGCAACCAAACACACAAACATTTATTATTCTACAGGGATGTAGTACAGTGTCTAACCAGGGTTGTAGCCACCACTGAGGACATGTCCTCTGTGATTTTTGTGAATTTCGGTATTTAAGCAACCTGCAGGGAGTAAAGGACCATAACATGGTGGATATTTTAGGAGCAGATTTCACTACTTCAGAATTCCCAAATCCAAAGGTTTCAGTATTTTATTTGCCATTTTTATACCTAGCATTGTGGAGAAATATTTTAAAGCAGCATCAACAAAAGAAGGCATTAAGTATAATTAAAAAGTGAATTCATTATTATCAAGATATTCAAATAATTTATGCAGCCCAGAGCATAACAGTATCTTTTCACAGACCACATTTTACTTTCACATTGAGAAAGATGCATAATGCTTTCATAGTTTCAGTTATCTAAACAAAAATCATGAATTTTGTTCATGAACTGGTGGTCATTTCTTATGTAATTTACCTTGATATTGCCACTTTTACCTATACTCACATACACACAAAAACAATTTTCTCCCCATGTCTAAGTACTTTTTTCCCTGCCAGTCCTTACTCAAGACTGTAAAAAATTGTTCAGGTACTGGCAGCGAACGTCTCACTGCATAATTTCTATTAAAAGTTTCTAAATGAATGTGTCTATTACAGACTGTCACATTCATGTTATGCAAGCCAGTGAACATATGGAGTCATGAGCAACATAACTAACAGGCACTGGACAGAAGGAAGACTCAGTTATGTGGATGAAGTGTTTCATTCCAAAATGATGGGAGAAGACATCTTGTTCCCTGAAGTCAGTTATTACATAAATGACAAACCAGTCACAGTTGTGACTATAGATGTAGAAAGTCTGTTACTAAAGAATGTTTTTTTGTCTCTCTTATTTGTTTCTGTTTCTTTTGCTGGACATTCAAGCGGGGCAGTTTCAGCTTGAGCACTGATGTGGCTACAGGATTGTATCATGCTTTGACAGTCACACACAAAAATACACAACATGTACGTATACAATGACTGGAATACTGTACATGTTTTGACATAATAATAAAAGCAAGACCATCAATTGTCCCATGCTCCTGAAGTAGCGCATGATGGAAAACCTGTTTTGTATAAAGTCAAGCCAAAAGGTTGTTTTTGATATCATTTTGTACTGTAACAAGGCATATAAACCTGTATCAAGCTCAAGTGTAACCAATTTTCTTTCTGCCTGAAATATTTTCTGTGTGCACTATTTACAGGGTTATATTGTGTCCCTGTAATTCTTAATTTGTGTTAAAGTATTTATCTGTTTTCAGTGGCAGAAATACCATTTTTTTCTGAACATTTCAGAACTATTTTCAAAACAAATAATGTCTGTTATAGCTACATTTCACATGTTTGCTCTCTCATAGTGGTAACGAGTTAATACTTGAAACCATCTTGCTTTAATGTGATACTCAGGTTTTTGTGGGGAATCTTTGTTAGAATATGTTTATCATAAGCATTTTTTGTCTATGACTACATTATGGAGGGACTGCACATTAATCAATTATGTATATTTTTATTCCTTTTCATCTATTGTCTGCAGCATTTCAAGTGTGTATATATACATACATACGTATATGTACACACAACTTTTTACTGTAAATTCAAAAAAACGGTTTATTAAATGTTTGATATGCCTTCACACAATTAAACATCGTTTACATCAGCTGGGCTTAGTGTGAAATGTGTCAGCATAGACAAAACAGTTGCTAGTACACATATTCAGTCTAGTCCTAATGTAAGCAAACAAACGATCCAAAAGAAATCTCTCAAAGAAACATTCAGTTAAACTGTTAACTAGCTGCACTCATTATATTTCTCTTTCAGATTCTTCAGGACTATGTTGTTTCCTGGTTGTAAAGCAAACTTCGATCCCAGAATAGGTCTCCTTGTTGACTGCTCCTTTACCCACTGCATGCCGACAAGTATTAATGTGATAAACAGTATTAGAAAATTAGCTTGTGCAGCTAAAAAACAAAACGATTTTTACAATGGCAAAAACGGAATTCATGTATATTGACTTTGTAGACTAATTCTTGTGGATGAGCATCTTAGGCGAGATGCTGGGGTCACTGTTTTTGTCTACTCTCGTTCGAGTAAAAGTAGCAATATTACATAAAACATACTTTTTATACTCTTAAGTTCTCTTAAGCTATCTTATATACTCCAAGCAAAGAAAATGTTCTTGTAGATAGAGTAATGCTGAATTGTTGCCCATTTCAGAATAATTTCTAAACTATATTGTGCATATTACAGTACTTAATTAGGCTAAATACCTAATATATATTATACTTATTAATTATATATACTACCTCATACTTCATTTGTTTAATTGTATTTGTATTTATATTAAAATCAATCTCAAATCAAATCTTAATTTCCATGACCATTGGTGTTGTATGATTAAATCTAGAGCTTTGTGATAATCATTCCACAGTAGGAACCCAAGTCACTCCATGATGTGCCAGTCGAGACAGTAAAGCGGCAGCACTGGGAGTATTTTCGCGCGACACGTTTGTCAAAGAGGTCGGTTTCCCATCCATTTGAGTCAATTATTGTGAAAATTCACATGTAAAACATTTTTTTGGACGGGTTGTTAGCATTCAAGCTACTACATGAGATAAACGGAGGATAATCTGAGCTGGACAGGTGCGGGCAGGTGTTTAAAAACACAACAGGAAGTTGAGGAACACTCGGCGGATCTCAGCAGGAGCATCAGATGTGACATAAAGGTCACTTAGGTAAGCACTTGGGAAAAACTCACACAGTGTTTATAAATGTGCAGCAAAAACCCGCCGAAACTCTATCAAATGTGACACAAAGGAACGATACTGAATGATTATGAGACTGAAACTAGACAACATCAAACACTACCATCTAGTGGAGGGATTGTGTTGGTGCATTATTATATGGAGGAAATGAAGTAGGACACAAAAGGCTTTCTTTGTCAATGCAATCACATTTATTGGCTTTTTTTTCTATGCACAGTTACTAAGCAGCCTGATGAGCTGTTAAAATGAATTAGATATAGAATAATGGAATTTTCACAATGTTGTAAGCCCCCCAAAAATAAATACAAGACTGAAGGTGTCGCACAGCCCCCAAATATACAAAGGCCTGGAAATAATCATGTAAACATTGAAAAAAAAGCATTTTGTTTTTAATCTTTTCTTGATTTATTTTACAAAAGAAAGAATTTGCAAGATTTTTTTTTCTTTAAAAACGTATTTACAGATTTATACAAAAATACAAAAGTGATTCAAATCTCTTTATGTCCTAGCTAAATTTAAACATGGAGCTTCTTTTAAATAGTTACACTTTGTCTGCATCGTCTGGATTTTTTCTGTTTCCTTTCAAACGTTCTTGGAATAACAGTCTGTTGTGTGTTATTCCATACAGTACACCTTTGAAAAAAATATCACATGGTTGTTGTCACTTCTCCCTGCAGTGCAAAATTGTGTGCAGACATTAGAAATCAATTTTGGGTAAAACTTTATTTAACCAAAGTCAAAGAATCTTATTTTGTATATCCCCAGGCTGATGAGAGCGAAACTAGAGTTGCATGGCAACTACAGTTTGTCTTTCTAATAAAATTGTGTCGATCAATCCTTATCCACTGCTTTAAAACTGAACAAAGGGGTCATACTGATGGCAGTGATGCTTAGTGCTTCAATAGCATCATTGCCAGCACAAGTACAGTACGGAAAATTCACACAAATATCGTCAAATCCTTTTTTAACCTTTTAGATGCTTCTTAAATGACATAGCATTTTTCATGTAATACTGCAACTCTACAGATGTGGTTATTTTAATTGTCCAGTAATACCGTTCTTGTGGGAATTAAACATCAATCTGTTATAAGTCAAAAGTAAATACAATGACTTTCTGATCAGATTTAATGTGATTTCAGTCTTATGTTTTATCCAAAGCGGCTTGTCCAGAAATGCACTTTTAATTGAATCAGCAGTTTCTCCTTGAAAATCACAAACTTCTACAGCTCCAGCAATAATAGGACCCAGCACCAAAAGTTTTAGGATTCTTCCGCCCAACATATTTTATATCATATTCTTTACAGTCTCTTCTACATATGATTGTCCAGTGAGTAGATATACAGTACAAGATAAACCCCTGTTTGTGATCACGACTATACAGAACAGAATTAGCCAGACAATTTGTACATCTATAGAACACACTATTGAACTTGACATTTGAATGGAAAATACACATTTTTTTATTGTGGTATGGAGACATCCCTCAGATAAAAATAATGATATGGTGGTATCCTTTTATTTTCTTCTTTTGTTTTCTTTACTTATTGCATGCGATAGAAAACACAACAAATAAAACAATGAGTAGGAACAAGTGCGCTTCAGCAATATGGGTATGATGAATGTAGAATTCTTGTCAGTTCACAGCTTTGTACTCTCTCCATCCTACACAGTGTCAGTTTTGCAATTCAGATTCGCTGAGTATCAAACAGTAGTTTTTGTTATCTATCTATCTATCTATCTATCTATCTATCTATCTATCTATCTATCATCTATCTGTCTATCTGTCTATTTGTCTATCTGTCTATCTGTCTATCTGTCTATCTGTCTATCTGTCTATCTGTCTATCAGTCTATCTGTCTATCTATAGCATTTACAATAAAACAGTAATATGCTTGCTGAGGTATTCACAGAATACAGTGAATGGTTTCAATTGAAGTACGGTCTCTGAATATAAGAAGTATATGTGTTGTTTGCTGTGGTAGACAGGTGAGAGTTCAAACTTTTCACTGATGATAGTGTTCTTCTGTAACACACTCTTAAATGTATCTTAAGTGATTTTACAGCTCTTATCTCTGTGTTGGACAGACAAGAAAGCAGCAATGCAATGTATGCCTTGCTGTCTTAAATATTGGTGGTATGTAGTCCTTAACTCGTCTCTACTTTCTAAGATTTTGTAATAAAGTTAGACGAGGGTAAGACAAAATGGCATATACCAGCCACTGTGTTGAGCTTTCACCTGCCTAGTGCTACTGGGTCAGTGCAAATGACGGAGAGGCAACAAGGAGAGGAGAACAGTGTACACTGTTAAGAGTCATGTGTAATGTCAGTAAAACCTGTTCTTTGCTACACTCAGGTTCAGTCCCAATAAAAAAAATTCTGCTTGTTGTTTTATATAGATATGACTTTTTTATATTCAGTACAAATATACATATGCAATTTCATTATAAGATATATATTTTGTTCAAGGAATATTCTTGAAGAATCATGAAGTGCAAAAGGGAGGTTTGTTCTTGGAAAGCTATCCAAATGAACCTCTAGTCAAACCGATTGAGGACCTTCTAAAGCATTTTCACCGTCTCCACTCAGTGGTATTATTAAAACTGCTTTGAAATGCACCTTTTACACGTCAAGAGAGCACAGCAACACTGGCCAACAGCTAGAAAAGCTTTTATACGTCTCAACATACTTGATTTCAAGGTTGGCGTTACATAAGTATGCAATTGAATTCTGGTGGAACATGGCAAGGATCCTTGTCTACGCGCAGAGACTTATAAATGCCCTGCTCACGACAACCTCTAGTACAGAAAGGCCACTGTGCGATTGTCCAAAATTAGCCAGTATTCTAGAGAAATTGGGCCCCTCTAGGATCAAGCCCTTGCTGCTTCTTGTTTGAAATTCATGTCCAAGATAAATCGATTTAGACATACTGGAAATGGGGTACAAATATCACTGAAACCTTTCACAGTGAAAGATTAAGTAATCTTATGATACAAATGAACCACAAAATGTCAAAACCAGGATCCTGGGGATGTTTCCAGTCATGCAGCTTGGTGAACCTTTATCATCACGTTCTGAGGCGCAATTTTATAAAAATACATGCATCATGATATTTTTTGTATATAATTAATGTGAAGAAATATATCATGGGCTCTGTGTGATATACTCTATGTCGGGTTTCCAGATGGAAATATATTAGATAAGTTGGTGCTGTGAAAACTGCTGTAGATGTTGTTAGTAACTTTTTCAACAACCCTTGCTCAATTGCAGAAATATTGAGGATGGACTCTGGGAATTCAGGCCAGGGACACATGTAGAAATATCAGTGGATGTCCATATTCTACATTTCTTTTATCATTATTATCTACTTAGTATTTTGGACTATTTTTGGAGATAGACCAATCCATCATCCTTCCTTTACAATGAAGTATCTCACAGTACTCTGTTGGACACCCTTAAATATGATAATAAATCCATAGCATTTTTTTTTTTTTCATATTTTGACGCCATCAGCCTTGATGCAACGCTTAACCATTAGAAAAATACAAGGGACCATTTCAAAATGTGGGGCACAGCTAAAACATCTCTTATGGGATTGTTTTAGGATGATCTGTCATCATGGGGGCTCCCATCCGAATTCTCTGTCTCCCCTTCAGAAATAGCTTGCATGGGGGCTGTGTAGAGGCGACTGCGTGTACTGTAGCGACTGCTGTTGGCTACAGGGGGGATCCGAGAACGCCCCTGTCGAGATGCGCCTGACATGGGCAGGGTTTTTGGGGTGAAACTTTCCGAGTTGGCCCTGGGAAAAATACCTGGTATCTGGATTGGGTCCATGCTAGAAATGGTTGGCTCATGAATTGTAGCGGGTGGCTCCTCCGGCTGTCTAATTGGCCCGTCTTGAAGGGACTCCCCTGGGATTTTAGGGGTTATAGGGCTCTTCAGAATCTCTGTAGCTGACATGCGGTAGCTGGAGTCAGACCTGCTGCCTTTCTTCAGCAACAGGAGTTTAAATTCCTCGTTGGATGTGGTAGATTTCTTTGCGCTGCGGTATATTGGCACGGGAGCTCGTTGTGACCCAGCAGCAGAAGCTAAGTTGGCTGGGATGTTAAGTGGCGGAGCTGGTGGGATAATATTGGTGGATACGTTGCTTGGGGTCACCGTTGCTGTAGGACAGATGCGTGACTTCACATTTACGTCTCCTGAATCTTTACGGCCCAGGACCTTCCTTTTAGATCTGAACAAGGAAATGACAGTATATGAATGAATATATGCTTAATCAAGATTTAGATAGTGGACTCTTACACACAGCGATGGACAAAAAAACCCAAGAACAAAATATACAAATTTGAAATAGCTGGAACGTCACTGAAATATGACACATAGTTATTGCTGCACGTTGTACACACAATGTAGACAAATAATAAAGCAGCACGAACATCAATGCAAAATTTACAACACCTGTGTATCATGGCAAACAGGTCTTCAGTTGTTCGGGTCTTGTTGGGTGATGTGATATTGTCATCATCCACTTTGAAGTCATCCATTAGAGGGGACAGTGAGTTGTCACTTGGTGTGGAATCTGTAGCACACAATATCCCTATCACATGTCATCTTGTTTTCTTATCATCATGTATACAATATTCAGAATTCCCTTTAGTTCTTACTCAATATTTTTATTTAACGTTGAAAAGTATCTATTAGATAATAAAATAAATAGATAAGTAAAAGATGGCATATTACTGTATTTTCTATTACTGTTTGTCTATCGTATTTATAAAACAGTATTATTTCTACTTGTTGAAATTTGGTGAAAAGCTTACCTTTACTGAAGTAATCCTCTGTGTCAGGAGTAGTGGAGTCATCTTTACACTCCTGTGGCTGCTGTAGATAAGCACTTCTGGTAGCACCTGATGTCATTACATCCTCTTCTTCCTTTTCTATTTGTCTTCCTCTCCTTGCATCGCTGATTAGGTAAGGATGCGATGTCTCCATTGTGGTACCAGGCACTTTGAATGGACTAGCCCAGGGCCCTGAGTCTGAATGGGATCCTCCAGCAAATTCATATGCTGGAGGAGGAGGGTGGTCGGATTGCATGCCTACTCTGGAACATGCAGGCCGCGGCAGGTCTTTTATCTGCTCTTCCTCTTCCTCCTCCTCATCGTCATCGTCATCATCATCCTGGGAAAATGAGCGTTCCCCCAAAACCCTAAACTCAGAGTGTGGATTAGTTGAGTGCGTGAGCCCTCTGAACTCTGTGTGTGAGTGGATATGTGTATGTAAATCCACTGGGGAAGGGTGGGGAGCACGCGGCAATGGCCTATGCAAAGGTGAACTGTCTTCAGATAGTTCTGATGAGGGGTCTATCCTGGTTCTGAAGGCTGTCATTGCCCAATATGTCCCGGCTCCATAGCGGTCCTGTCTGAGCAGCAGGCTTTCATAGGATGGAGGACCATCAGGGTGCCGGCCAGGAGGAGGGGGTTGTAAATGTTCAGGTGAGAAGGTGTGGTCATGAGATGGGGGTCTGGGGGGTGGTCTACGAGGAGGGAGAGGTCTAGTGTTGATAGGTGGTGGAGCCAGAGTAGAACCACTTGGAGGATATTTAGGTCTTGCAGCAGTCTCTAGTCCAGTTGCCGTTTCCTGGTCTGCAGTGGTAGCACTATTTGTAGATTGATTAACAGAATGGAGTTGCACTGAACGAAGAGCAGATGGAGTTATCGCCAATAGATTTGAGCTAGTAATTGTTGAAAGAGAGTGCGACCTTGATGGAGGGTTGGTTTTCGATGTCTCAGGGGCCAGCAACTTTGTTCCAGTGGCTAAAACATTAGCAACTCTGTGTTTGCTATGGTGGAGCGTGTGCATGTGGTGTGTCCGGTGGGATAGCGTGTGTCTGACGTAGCCACCATGAAGAACACTGAGATCAAGTTGAGAAGGTGGAGGTGGGAAATCCGGGTCTCTCTTATAGCTTGATGAAATGGAAACGCTATCTCTAGGGAAGTGCTGCAGGGAGGAGAGAGAAGACTTCCTTTCTGGAACTTTGGGCTTCCTTTTGCCAGTGGAGGGAGATAGGGGTCCTGGGAAGAATGCAGCTGAAGAGGAGGGCAAGGTTGAGGTTGGAGTCTCAGATTGGCTTGAATAGCCACTTGATGGTGAGGCCAGGCCAGCCAGCTTCTCAGGTGATCCAAGTTTGAAGTCTCCAGGTGCGAGAGGTGGACTAGCTGCTCTGGTCTCTGAAGCCTGGGCAAGGACATGGTTTGGGGTTTCTGTGGAGGAGGAAGAGCTGTCTGGTGACTTCACACAATCCATGACAGTTGTGCCTGTGGCTGTACTTGAGTTGGACATAGATGTGTACTCACCATTGTTGGACCTAAGTTCAGTGTTGTGAAGCCACAGGTCTGCATAGTCAGATTGCACAGCACCTTCATCCTTAAATGAATGTGTATCTGCAGAGCTGAAGGACATAGGCTCTACAATGTCCACAGTTTCACCCAGTCCCATTCCCCAAGTTCCTAAAGGTTCTGCCACTAGACAAGATGTCTGTAGGGGTTCTGGAGCACCTCCAAGCTCGAGCTCCAGTTCCAGCTTCATATCTGTGGAAGACAAAGTAAGCTCTTGTTCACGAACCATCTTTGGTTGATCTTGATCCGCCTGTGTGTCTGTTCCAACATCAATACTATTACTAGTCTCCTTCAGTGAGGAAGTCCTTTTGGGTGGTGGTGGTTTGACTTTTGGTTTTCTCATAGGGCGGCAGATCCTCCCCAAGGTCATAGTACCTGCTCTGAAGTCAGCTTCGTGCTGGAGGTAGACTCCATGGGACAGTGTTGCTGCCACAGTGTTGGATTGACTGCAGTCAGGTCCTGGGTCTGCATAGTTATACATGTATCCTCTGTAACTCTGATTACACTCTCCAAAATGCACAGATGAGGAGTAGAAACTTTCTGTGTGAGATGTATAATGAGAGCCCAGACCTTGTTTTGAGCTGTACTCCTGGCTTACCACATGGCTCTGGCTCAGGTTTTGGGTTTGATCAGGGTCTTGGTCTGGATCTGTCTGGTCTTGGTCTGGAGGGTATGTCCACTCCCCCTCACTGGCTGTACTGACCCCTGCATCGTCCAGCTGGTCTGTAGCTGAGGATGTGAACGAACTTGATCTGTGGCCCTGGCCCTGTGGTCTGAGGTCAGAATGGTATGAGGGATCCAGGGAAAATCCCTCATCAATGGCATTGGGCACAGTGTTGAGTGATAGCTCTGAATCGCAGTGGGACGATCCTGTCAGTGGTGGAGAAGACGGCGGAGGGATGGTTTCAGAAGTCTGAGATGGGCAGGTGGAGCTGGAACCACTCCAGTTCCCACTTGATGACTGGTGGTCCTCCTTATGGTCCACATGGCTACCTAGAGCTCCTGTTGTGGACATTGAGTGAATAGGGCTACTGAAGGTATCTGAACTTGATGAGATCTCACAGCTGCCCATGTCAGCTTTGCGGGGCAAGCGAGAACGGCCCCTCTCCATCCAGCTATGCTCTGGGCTCCCTCCTCCTCCACAACCTCTGTCTCGTTCCCCAGATCGCTGCAATCTTTTTAGGCTTCCAAGTTGCAGAGGTTCAGGAGCTGCCTGGTCATCTGTGCTCTCTTCCTCATCCTTCATCATCATCATCTTCATTCTTGGACTTGGGCCAGAAGGAATAAAGTCTTCTGCTTCATATGGTGACAACTCTTCGTCTTCATCATCATCATCGTCGTCGTCATCATAATTGTCATCATCATCATCCTCATCACTGTCCATCAGACGTCCACCTTCTCGTGGTAGACTGCGAGAGCGCAAGCGCCCACCATGGGCTGCAGCACAAGTATATGTGGAGTCTGACTGATCACCCAGGGAAGATATGTTGCCTGTTGAATGGGACAGAGAGGCAGGGATTCCCTGATGGCCACGTTGAGCTCTAATGCGCCTTCTGGAGGGAGCAGCTGTACCTGAAGATGAAAAGACAAAAGAGAGAGAGAACAGAACAGGGAGCCATTTTTTTTAATTCAGTTGTTTGTTGACTATATGGACTATACCATGTTACTATGAATACGTAATTTGAATCCCAGTTTGATGGATCTTGTTTGAGGATGAATGGACACTAGTTTGATTATATTGGTAGCTGTTAGATATTTCTCCAAATCTAAATCAGCAATGGCTGCTATCGGAAGATTAGATCCAAGCTTCATCCTTTAAATAATTGTAGCAATAACTGCCTAGTCAAACATTTTGTAATTTAATTTATAGTAGGGGATTACGTAAACTCCTTGTCCATGTTTAGAGAACAAATATGGGACCCTGAAAGACTAAAATAAATTTGAATAAAGAACAAAATGTACTTGTTTATTCTTAGAAACATACATGCTATAAGGAATTCGTCTGTCTGGCAGCCAGAGTCACGAGTGTGATGGAGGCGACCACTGACTGATAGATCTTCCTGACAGAGAGAGAGTTGGTGCGGGTTGGCATGGACGATCACTGTGCGCTCTCTTGCTACGGGTGATTCATCTGAGTCTAAATGCAAAGAGACAAAGAATGTTGTGTGTCTGAAATATCATGTGCAAACCTTTTCTTTAGAGGCTGAAGGTAAATATGGGGTAAAGTTACAGAATTAGGATCCATAAAGCAAAATCCTCAATTTTCTATCAATCAGGGTGGTTTCGTTGAAAACATACCCATGTCCTGATGTACTCTTTTAGGTATTCCTGTGATAGTCTTCCTCCTCCTCAGCTTTCTTCTCCTCTGAAGGACCGACTGGGAATGGACTAGAGAGCAACGAGCACTTGCTTCCCTGTCAAACCCAACTCCTGCAATAACAACACAGATGCTATAAGCCACATATGGAATATAGACTTATTTGTAAAGAAGTCAGCAACGCATACTATTTTGTTGATTTCTAATAATCGTATCAGCCTGTGGTTTATTTACATGTGGTCTAGGGGCTTGAATCCCTGGCTTTTATACATGAAGTCTGTATTGGACCCCTGATTGTTTTCAGGCCACTAGTTACTGTAGATGATTCACAGTTAGAAGGTTTATGATTTGGTCTTGGGTACAGCTTTTCTAATTATATCTTAATTTGTGTTCGTTCTTTATCTTACCTGTGACGTTGATGGGGATGATGCAGGAAGAGATGGCATGAGAATCGGCAGTTGTCTTTTGAGCTGATCGTGGGAGGTTTTCCTTGGACCAGTTTGTCTGTTTATCCTGGGTTGACGAAGCTTTAGGGGCTGATGCCCTGGCTCTGTGGCCTCCGACGACTTCACCAACTTCATCTTCCCCTGTCAAGGTAACCTGGAAGACACCAGCAGCAAAAGGACATAGTAGGTACTGATACATTCCCACCGTTTTACTACACAACTTTCTTAGTATGATGTGAAGCATGAAATAGACACAATTTTACAGTTTCTATACTGGATATAAAATAGTAAATCTAGGTACATATGAAAAAAAAACTAAGGTTGTGTAGAATTAAGCTATCTAGAAGCAAATACACAATGATCTTGTGGCCCACTAAAGGAATCAGAGGAAAAACAGAAAGTGAAATAATGCAAAGGCTTAATACCTTTCTATTCCATGGGATGAAGATGCAACTTTCAATAGGGTGTAGTGAGTAAAAGCACTCAAACTATAAACATAGAATATGACAAAAGAAAAACAAAAGAACAAGTGACATGACACAATGTAATAAAATATTTTAAACGTAAGGATTTGAGGAATGTCCAAAAGAAAGAGATGAATGAAACAGACAATTACATCATCCCAAGTTGTGCTATTTAATCTGCCTTATAGCGTAAACATGTGTTATTTGCTTGTGCATGTGTTGATACTTTTTTTCCAAATCTTGCCGTTATTGAGGCAAGATTAGATCCACAATTTAATTGCTACATTAATAGAAATTAATACAATTTCCATAGTAAATATGATATGGTTGATACATTTCTATACAAGCATATTTCTTACCTTTCTTTGGATTGTCTGAATATTTGCTTCTCTTCGTGGCCTCTCCTGTGGCAGCAGGAAAAAATAAATATCGTTCAAAGTGCAAACCTAGTTAAGAAAACCTCTAAACTTTTTTATGTGGCTGGTGAATGTTCTTACTTTTCTCTGTATGGTCTGGATCTCTGTTTGTCTCACGGTCCCCTCCTTAAGGAGATTCAGAAAGACATAAGGTTATGTTGGTGAGATTTAAATTAAAGACACGTTTGACACAGTCATTTCCAATAATGTGTACCGATACACAGTAAAATAGACCAATGCAACACAAATAATAAAAGACAATTTTACATTGTACATCATATTACTGTTTCTAGAAACTCCAGACATACAGCTGTAAATGTATGCATATAACTGTATACATTTATCGCAAATCTTACAGCAGGCACCCACATTTCAGACAATAACAGACACAGACAAATTTCTGCTTTACCTTCCTGGGTTGATAGTCTAACTCTCGCTCCCTCTCTGCTCTTTCTTGCTGTATGGCAACATGAGAATGAGATATTATGTCAGTTTAATGTAGCACGTAATTAACAAGAAAAAAATAAACAAAACCAAGTCAGAACATATATAAATAAAAAATCAAGAAAAAATGCAAATGGAAACATTTCAATGTTCTGATATCGACCTAATGTCTTTCTTGCTGTCTCATACTTATAGCCTCTACATACAGTACATGTGTCCAGTTGTGGTGACCATATTGATATAATAATATATATATTTAAAGTAAACTTTTTTTTTTTTTTTTAGATTTTTGCTACTGAACCGTTTAGCTTAGTCTTGACAATTAATTCACCTATTAACAGAATTGAGAATTGAACTACAGCTGGGACCTGCTTGATAAGAGAGTAATTTTCATATTTCCTGACTTCAAATGAACGATTTCTGGATATCCCACTTTGGATTAAACTGGTGAGATACATTTTCACTTGCATAGTAAGAGTTCCTTACCGCTCGTGCCAGGCGACTCCTCTGTTGCCGCCGAATAGTGTGTGGTGAAGGGAAGGTGGGCATAGGGGGTGCAACTGAGATAGAGATGGTCACTCTCTCTCTGTTTTTCTCCCGACTTGTTGATCGCTGATGCTGTTCTTCGTCTGTCAAACCCATACGCATTGAAAAGTCACTAATCATGCACTTATTCAAAACCACATTGTGCTATTATGCAGTCTGTGTCAGCGTCTCACCTCGATGTAGGGCTCTGAGACTCAGCTGAGCATTTCTGTGCAGCTCCTCAAGACAAGGCGGTCGAGTGCAAGGATGAAACACATTGTGGTGTTGGTGCCATGGTGCCTGATAGTGAACTGACAGCTTGCTCTCTATATCCAGGTTTGACACAGCTGAAATAAGAGAGAGAGAGTGAGAGAGAGAGAGAAAGAGAGAGCACATATAAGGGAATCTGATTGTTGATTTTGGCATAAAAGGGATATAAACACATCTGAACTACAACAAAGTTGTTCATTTGTTAATATGCTATGTAATTGTTGATATCTTTTATGTGGTAATCTTATTTAAGGATTGTGTTTATAAACAAGATAGCAATCTTGAGAGGAAACACATTTGATATTGACCCACATTCTTCCTGCCTTCTTTTTGCTATGAGTTGTTTTGTGCACTCTGCATATACATTTTTATTTTATGAGAAAACAGAGAGAAAAGAGCGCAGGAAGGAAAGTGCAATAAGCTGTTGATATTATATTGACTATATTAATGTCAAGCAAAATATGAAAATGCACCAAAGTAAAATAAATAATATGGTACGCTGATGGACATAGATCTCTTGAAACATCAGTGTAAAGAATGTCACTATTCTAAGGCGTTTTGCACACTAAACATGAGACACATACCATGACCTGCCAGCAGGTGGCAGTTAAACTCACTTCACGCCTGCATATACCAGCAGAAAACTGTACATTTCTCCTTGTCCTCCATGTCCATCACCATTACTGTCACCATTTCTTTGTTTCAGAAAACAAGGAAACCCTGCTGTCATTAATGATGTACTAGGACAATTTACAATCCCAAACCCCTTCCAAACATTAGAATTGTAGGTTATCAAAGAGAGGGCTGAGTATTAATTCCTTATCTGCTCTGAGAGACACTTAGCTTTTATTGTGAATCCGGTTTTGCCGCGTTGAACTTGGAATTCAACATTCAATTGTGTCCTTCATAGCAACAGTTCATCACGTGCCAGGCAATTTTCATTGCACACCAAGGCCTGTATTTGCTTGATATTAAATGTAAAGCTAACATCAACAGCATTGAGTCGATAGAGGAAATAAAATGTAAACACAGAGGACCAGTTCATTGTAAATACAATATACAAAGTATCAATAGAAAGATTTTTGCTCTAAAGGCTGACATACTGTACAAACTCGTATGCATCGTTAGTGAAAGAAAATTTGTAATTTTTTGCTTTCTGTAAAAGTGTAGTGATGGGATGTTAAAGTTAATTTGGTGAACAGATGCTGTTTCATTATTCCTAGACTTGAGCAGTAATTTCCATGGATAAAGTTAAAATATTAAGGCTAAAGAAGTAGGATAGTTCAACACAGGTGTTTCTTTGAGAAGTGGATGTAGAAGGTGCTGCTGATCTAGTTGTTGTGACACAGTTAAATTAGACAAAATAACTAGGTTTTGTTACTGGGGTTTTACTCCCTGCCAATAAGTAAAAATAAGTTGTGTTTTTGTAATGCCAGTTACTGAGCATAATATCCCCCACTGTTTTACTCTACATGTCATCATAAACTAACACAATTATGATTTTATCACTTCCAGATGTTTAAAGTCATAAAAAATATAATGCTTTGACTAATGATTTAAAAATGTATATAAATCTTAAAATCACACTACTCAGGTAAACATAATGTAAAGATGAATTATTTGGTAATCACTAATATTTAACAAAATTACCTTTACATCACCTCTCATCCTTGCCAGTATTATACCACACATGGCTCCCACTATTACTGTGACTGTAATATAGCTTCATCAAGTAGTTGACCATTTGATACCCCAATACACCCAAAACCAACCACAAAAAGATTGAATATGCATACAGTTCACTGTTTTCAGTTTTGCTCTCTTTTTGCCATTCTTACCCATCAAGCCCATCCTTATTGTATTACTCCAACTCAGTTTCACTGCATTCTAAAATCTGCAGTTGCAGAGTAAATGCGTACACATGATTTTCATGTGTTCAGAAAAAAAAAAAAAAAACATGGAGAAAAAAAAGCAATTAGTAAGGTCCAATCACTCTAAATTAATACAACATAATAATAATAACACAGAGAGCAATGCAAATGTTTATGGTTGGGTAGGTACCTATATATATATTAAATGGTGAATCCATTTAAACGTCTATGATTTCTCTCAGGAGAGCAATTGGTTTTATTTATAAATATGTCACTCGTGTAAAACAACTTCCACCAGCACCTTACTCATGTCTCACATAGGTTTCAGTGGTAGAGGGGCCATGTCTAACAATATCTGTAACTTTCAAAAACAATTAGTCTGACTTTCATTCTTTACACAGTCAGCCTATTTCTATCAACATTATTGCAAAATAAGTGTACGTGTCAATACAATGGTTTAAATGTGTTATTTAATGTTGGTATGTTATTGCCTAAAGTGTTTTTTATGGCACCACATCATACCTCATCTGACTAATGGGTCTAATTTTATCTCTTGAATAGCGGATCACTAATTTGCTTAAAGGCATCTGCAAAGCTTGTTTGTGCTTTATGGTTTCTGTGCTACACAAACTTTTAAGGAGAGAGAAAACACATAAAAAAGAGACGGAGAACTGTAATAAATATTAACTAGAAGATTCACTAATTTTGTCTGTACAACATGAACACAAACGATGAAATGATGGTATGAGAGTCAGTTACAGACAAAAGCAATCCTCTTTTGTTGGAGTCAAAATACCTGTGCCAACAAAAATATTAAAAAAAAAAAAACATCGGAGCTACAGATACAATCATCCATGACATATGTAATGAGAACACTGACTCTCCATGTCAATACATTTGGACTATTTATTTCTGGTGCTATATGATTTTGTATCCCTCTTTCTGGCTTTCCCTCTGGTCCAGATGCGAGTGAATGTGAGTCATTAGTAGGGAATGTATTAGAGTGTATCTGGGTCAGACAGCACACACCCTATGGTAGTAGCTGCAGAATCTTGTCATCGTAGACAGCTGTTATATAAGAAACACTAGCTGCCTAGTTGTGCAGAGGGAAGATTGCACTGTTAGTGGACCTACAGTGACTGAGCTGTCATACCAATTCATCTTATCAACAGTGGTAAAAAATATATATATTGGCATCAGAAGTTCAGCCACAATTTTTAGGCTTGTGCAGCTTTCGCAGGACCAGCACTTTCCAAAATTCCACTTTAATTCCACACTTGTATGGCATTGTCATATACATATTGTATCATCATCTAGTTAGTTGAACCTGCAAGTGTGCTATCAGAAGACTAAGGTGCCAGTAAAAACAATGAAATATGCACTGTTTGTGTTATAAGACAAGAGTGTGTTGATATTGTAACACTGTGGCAGTTTAACACAATACCAGTGACACTAGACACATTCCTGTCTCACTTTAGAAGACTTTAACAATGCACATACATCAGAGACAAAACAATGCACTTATCTGACAGATCACGTTGATGATGTTGACATTACCTCTGGATCGCACAGGGACGCAGCCAAAACCAAGACAAACCAATGCCATGGTGAGTTACTCGTTACACTCTCTCTTCTTCTTTTCCTCGTTTATGTCCTACTCCCTTTCACCTGCAGACTCCTTGTCATCTGTATCTCAATAGCAGCACTTCATTTCCTGCAGTCCTTAACAATCCTGTGCAAGTGCATCATCCAGACTTGCAACATCTGCAACGCAGACTCTTCCCCCTCCACCTCCTTACCCACCCACCTGCTGTCCCTGCCCTCCTCCCTTCAGCAGACCCGACACGTCCACTGAAAAGAAATATTTTTTCTTTGTGCACAGGTCATGTGGACACCTCACTTTGGCCTTTCCACGTGCTACATATTTCTGGCGACCAGCGAGGCAGCTGTTATTCCTCACAAACTCAAACACTTTTCTGCTGTGTCTCCGTGTGTCTCTACGAGTCACCCCCGTCAGATGGTAGGATCCCATCTGGGCATGGCCTGTCACTGACTGTAATCTCTTTAGGATGCTGTAATATGTGAAGGGCTCCAGCGATGATGTATTAATGTATTAATCCACATGCTGTGTGGATGTGTCACATCCTCAGTCCTTCTATTGCTGCCACCAAAAAGCAATTCTCAAAGATGGGGTGTGAGAGAGAACACCTGACTTTGCGTTGGTCTAAAAACAATTTGATTTGCACATTGCTCAAATTTAATTTGACTGTGAATTTTAATGTTGCTACAATGAGGCAGAAATATCTCTGGGCATAATAATGACAGCAAACTGACCAAAGCAAATGCACCTTGATATCACTCCGTGTCCAGCTCAAGAAAACTTTTCCTTTGTCTATTCAGAGAGTCAACAACCCTGTGCGGTTGCAAAACAAACAGCATGAGGCCCGTACACACACACAACCCGAGACAGAGAGTGTGTATGTGCACCCTGCCTGGTAATCTGCTGTAATCTGGAGCTCTGGCAGTTCTCTGACTTTAGAGTAGAGCTGGGGGAGCTGGCAGTGTGCTCGAGTGGTTGCAGCCTCCCTTCAGAGCTGGGAACAACACAAAAAGGGAAAATATCTGAACAGACGTACATCACCCACCACGTGTGTCTGCAGTGGTCAACATTAGCACAAACAGAGGAGGTTGTGAATATTACATTTGCAGAGGTTTCAAGTGGCTTGCCTCAGTTATTAGTTGGTTACAACTGATTTCTTTAAAAAGGCTGCTGGGATGCCTTTGATAGCTCTTGGTCCCACGGGTTGTTTGTCAGTTGCGGTATTGAGTGATCTATAATACGTGCGGGCAGGATCACAGACCTTTTCACTGCATAGGAACTACTTTGTAACCGGAGCTTCTTGGATAGGGCCCTTATGGCCTGTCCCGCCCGAGAAGCCTAGGCCAAAACATTTAATTAGTATTCCTTAAAGTCATTTAAAACACATTCTTACAGACTTGCTTTTTTGTAGAGATTGTGCTCAATTGTCCTTTTATATTTTAGTTGGATTGTTCTTGATTTGAAGCATTTAAACCTCAACAGTAGTGCCGATGATAAATAAATATTATGCTTTTGTTACCCTCTACATCTTTCTATATTTGTCTTTTACATCTCTATTCTCTTTGCCCATAAATAAGGCCATACTACTACTCCCTTCCCATTTTCTTGGCTCGAACCTGCACTATTGTTCAGCGATGTTCCCACTGTTTTATCCTTCTGAACTGCACGACTTTCATGCTATAACAAGAGGTCTCTTTTCTACAGTATAAGGGTTTGAGGCCTGTTTTTAGGGCCAGCAAAGGCACAGTGTCTAACAGTAAAGCCCACATTTTTATTTATAGCACACACCACGTCACAGTGAGCTCTATGAGCCAGAGAAAATATCAACAACATAATAGCAGGTTAAATGTTGAAGGGATTCTTTCCTAGCTTTGCACATACTGTTTACACAATGGCAGACACCACCGAAAGTGCTCATGTACTGCCACTTAGTGGCACAGCATGAGCACTACACAAAGTCAAAGATGGTACGTGTGTGTGTGTGTGTGTGTGTGTGTGTGTGTGTGTGTGTGTGTGTGTGTGTGTGTGTGTGTGTGTGTGTGTGTGTGTGTGTGTGTGTGTGTGTAGCATGAAGGCAAACTAAGTGAAATGCTGTGTGGATTTGCATGAGCTCACATATGTTTATGTATATGCTTATGATATAGTTTCTATAAGAATTAAAGCTTTTCCAGGGGGATGATCCCACTGAAAAACACATCAGCCAAAGTGTGCATACTGTACAGTTGTGCTTACCATTTTTTTGCTGAACATAAGGTCACTATTCTAAGAAAACATAAATCTCTTTTTATATTAGGCTGACAGACATCATAATAAACATTCGGTAAACAAGATGTAACAAGTTAATGAGTTTTAAAGAAACGGTCTGGTATTTGGTTTAGTTTTTTCCAGGTGTCCAGTCTTCAAGCAAAGGTATGCAGACTGGTTGCAGCTTCTTCAAAAGTGGTTTCAATCTTGACATCTAGCGCTTCGAAACATTCAGTATGTGTGTTTCTCAAAATGTGGAACGGTTCCTTTAAGTCAATCACTTTCATATTTTATAGCTCAGAATCGCAGACTCGGTCTCAAATGATTTTGCAATATGATCAACCTTCGATCCCTTTATCCCCTCATGTTTGAATTTTAAAAACTCATTTAGAAATTGAGGAGGTTAAAAACTATGTGATGCTCATAAACCTTAGCAGGACAAGTCAAATGAACAAAATACTTTTCTGTATCTGACACACAGTTGCTGAGAAATGCAGCAGCAGGAGTTCAATGTTTTATTATCTCTTGTTGATGTACGGCTTCATTTCATGGCTCAACTTTTTGGAGGCTTCTGTATTTCGCCAGCCCTCATCAATATTGCAGTATCATTTCTAAATAGGCAGCAATCACTGAAGAAAATATGGAGAGAATAATGGAGCAGTGTAAACTGGAGAAAAAAATGCCTCTTTTCTATTCTATTTGGTCAACGGTGATTCCTCTATCTCAGTGTACTTCTTGGCTAGCATGCAGTCAACTTGGTGTGAATTCCCACACATACCGAGAGGTCCCGAGCGGTCTTTGAGTTTGGATTATATGTCATGTGCGGCAAGTGTTGCAATATTCATGTGTCTGCTTGCATAAGTTACTGGTCACAGATTTGAGTGAATAACCCAAGTGGCTGGAATAGAACAAAGAAATCCTTTGGTTCTATCTACTGTATTTCTAGCTTCCATAACAACTGCTTCCGACAGCAGATCAGATAGATGTTGTCCTGCGTTGCTGTGTAGTCCAGTGGCAGGTGGAGGGAGGGTATTAATGCCAGCATCATGCCATTAATCATGGTGGCATTGTGTGTTTTCATATTGCTATCTGTATGTGCTTGTTAAACACTTAATACTCAAACATGTGTGTGTGTGTGTGTGTGTGTATGTGTGTGCGTGTGCGCGCGCGCGCACGTGTTCAGCTACTTCAGCCATGTTGGTGGAATGGCACAAGACAAGCCATCGCCCATGTTATTTTTAACTGCGTGTCTCCATGGAAACCAGCACATATGCTGAGGGAGGAAGAGAGGGGGGTCTCCTGCTTTGCATGTGTGGAGGAAGATTCCTAACACTGGTCATAGTTTGAATGGGTCTGTGTAAGTGTCCTTGTTTGTGTGTTTACATGTACATGCATATCTGTGTGTGTGTGCCTTTGTGTGCTTGCATGCGCATGAGAGAGGCTATATCAGTTATTGTAAATTATGCCAGTGAAATTTAAAGCAAACATCTCCAGAGAGAGTAAGACAGTGATACATATCGTGGCAGAGAGAGTAGGGATGGGAGGAGAAAGGGCTTCTGAGGTAACTCAGGAAACACCAACCTGATCTACATGATGACAGGAGTGGGTTTACTGCTGCTACTTGAGCCTGAAATAACCCAAGTTGGGCTGTAATCTCACAGAACACCTAAGAAATGTCAATTGCTCTGTCCCCTATATGCAGGGGGGGGGGGTATTATTAATGTATCATTGAATTATTGGATTATTTGTCTACTGTTCCTAAAATCCATCACCAAAGAACTTAAAGCTGTGGTGATCAGCAGGTAATTCACATTCCAGGGAGAGAAAAAAAATCAAACGGAAGCAATTATTTTGGACCTGTGTGCCTGCCGTCATCAATACTGACTCCTCATTATTGCTAATCAATGCATCAGTGACTAAGATGTCTTTCAGTTGTTAGATTGTGGGGGAGGTTTATGTTGGGTGAGGACATTCTTCTATAGCCATCCGACAGTTATCAACTGAGTGAACGTAGTCGTTTCTATGGAAACAACTTAAAGATTAAAGCTGTGAAGAGTGAGAGCTGTGCCAGAGTGATTCCCATAATGCCTTGTGCCTGGGGATCTCAGAGAAAGAGAGAGGAAAGAGAGACAGAGTAGGACGCAGAGGTGTGTGTGTGTGTGTGTGTGCGAGCGTGTGTGTGTGTGTGTGTGAGTGTGTAAGTGTGTGTGTGTAGGTGTGTGTGTCTAGGTGTGTGTAGGTGTGTATGTGTGAGTGTGTAAGTGTGTGTCTGCTCTAGAGGTGCAAGGTTATTAATCCCTACTCTATTGTGACTAAAGACACCAGATGTGTGGACACAAACAGAAACCTATTTGTGTTTCTTGCATTGACCTTGCATTGAGTAATATTCATTCCCTTAACAAATATGATTATAATATATAATGGATTATTAAGAGTTTACAGTGATGCCAGCTTGCCTTATTTCTTGTATGAGCATACTTACGTTTGCCATTTAGCAATAAATACAACGCACATACGATTCAGATAAATATGATTTAGTTTATTATTAGTTTTGCAGATATTTTGCAAAAAATGTTTGACTAAATAATGATGTAAAGTGAGTCATTCTCAAAAGTCGGTAGAGTTTATAATAAGAGGGTCACCAAAATTCAATTGCAACCTACGCAACAGTTGTTGCGTAGGTTTTCCCTCAGAACCACAAATGTGAACTATATGCTTACAGCACTATATGAGGGTGTAGGCATTCACCAAAGTAATGGAGATCCGTCCTACAATTTTTATCGCAATTCATCGTATATATATTTTTAAGTGTTTGTTTTCACTTTCAGGTGCATCACTCTCTCTAATTGGAGCATTTTCCCTACTCTCACACACGCTCATATTTCCCTTTTTATCCAATCATCTATTTGCATCTTTTCTCTTTCCGATTTAATGTATGTACCTCCTCCCCATGCCCTCCTCTCTCTCTGCCTCTCTCCCCTCCCCCTGCCCCTGGGTGATGCCAGTGCTGTTGTCAGGCTGGAGCTGAAAGCAGCCAATCGTGTGGCTCTGTGCTGAGAAGCTCTGGGGTGATGTTAGGCAGTTTCATGCTCATACGATGAGCTTTGCCAAATGTAGGTCATGCTTCTCTCTCTCTCTCTCTCTCTCTCTCTCTCTCTCTCTCTTTCTCTCTCTCTCACTCTCTCACACTTTTACAGACACATAACGCACACACATAAACCTCTTCACCCCTTCTCAGATGCACACATAGACGAAAAACGGATACGGAAGTGTGTGTTTTGATCGAATGGGTACACATTGAGAGCCTCAGAAACACAAAGGTAAACATCCAATCAAACACACACACACACACACACACACATACACACACACACACACATCTCTCTTACAAAGGATGGGGTGGGAACACTATAGGCTGTTCTGTCACAACTGGTGGATCGGTTACCTACTGGACAGATGGCTCTTAAGATGTTGGGATTCGTCCTCTGCAGTCAATAGTTCCACCAATGATAAAAAATGTATTACAGAGTGAAACCATAATATCAAACAAAACTCACTCTTGCCTCCTCCTGAACTCGTGTTGAACTGCTTGTGTCTGTACTGCGGTATAACACAAGCATCATTATAAACACTAGCCATAGGAGCCAGCAGATTATTAATAAAATCAGAGACCTGTTTTGAGCCATCTGACTGGATTTCTAAACCAATTTATGGGTCAAAGAGTGACATTCTTATATATAAAATAATGTTGCAATGGGGAGTGACTTCACAAAAACACAATCTCACTCTAGGATTTTTTCGACTCAAACTTCTGATCTCTTTGTTCTTATTGGCGTTAATACTGAGGAGGTGAATGCAGGTCAGGTCAGTTTTCCTTCATGGTGCCACTAGGTCTTTCTCCCAAATGTATATATTATTTAGCTAAAAGCATGACTACATTAATTTTTGCTCTTTAAGGCTCAGGTTCTTTTAAGGAATACAATGATGTTATTAATGGATAATCTAAGTATATTTTATACAATACTATTTTAAGAACTGGTTGCATTACTTGGTCAGAGAATGTGTCTGTAGAAATACAGCAAGGCTACCATAAACCAGTTTGATAACAAGGCATAAATGGTATGTAGACTGATGATCAAATACAAATAATAATTTAATTTAATCTTCAATAACACATAGAGAAACCTTTCCGTGGAGTTGGCAGTAGGGTAAGATGTATATATATTTTACTCAATTATGTAAAAGGTTTTAATAATATTATTATACATCAACTGAAAGATAACTAAGCTATCCAAAGTGAAAGTGCTTGTTTTAGGGACAAATGGCCTATGGCTGGTTACGTGATTAGATTAGTCTCTCCCATGCATCAATAATTGTTTTCTGCTGTAGCTGGGTGAGCAAGCTTTAACTACTTCATATACAATTTGGTAGTCTATTCAAGAGGTTCCCTACCCAGGCATCAGTCACAAGATAAATCTGATGAGTTGTGATGTTAAATGTGTCTTTGAAAGAGGATCTAACACAGTTTTGCTACATGAAGTGAATGTGTTAACGTTTGTGTTGTTGCTGTTTTTTTTGTTATATTAAATAGTCTTTTGGACATCCAAAAATCATATACTCAATTAACATACAATTAATTCATATTTGTATTATATTGTCTAAAAACTACAGAACAATTGATCAATGTGATGTTTTTTATTATTTTATTTTTTGCATATGCTGATGTTTTACACAATACATTTATTTTTATGACATTTTCTACCTGTGTATTGAGATTTAGCTCTTTCTTAGTTGGAGTGGAGTAGGAATTAGCATTACACAGTGAGCTCTCTCTCTCTCACACACACACACACACACACACACACACACACACACAAACACCCCCCCCCCACACACACAAAGCTCCTCCTCAGAGTGAAAATCATTTCTACTTCCCTGGGTTGCCACTACTAGGTTGACCTATTTTTGTCCAGACCTCTCTCTCTCTCCCCTCCTCTCTTTCCGTCCCTCGCTCTCTCAATCCAGCCCCATATTTCACCCTGCTTAATAATTCACTACAGCTTTATAAGCTTCCACTCTACTAAACGACAGGCTCAGGAAAACAGTTTTTACAGATACAGTCTGCAAAGCGACATAAGAAAAATAATGTTCTCCTACAATATTGGATTTACTTTGTGTAGTATGTGCTAAATAGGAGTAGAATACAAGTTGCTTGTAGCTGGAAGAATAGTAACAATTGACATTCACCACATGACAATCATCACTTTTTAAATGATACGATCAAACGTACAATGAGGTGCGATAATGGTGGTGGTTCTAGGGTGCTGAAAAACCGCAGAGTATTTGCAAGTCTATGCACAGACTCGCTCTGCCCGATGTGATTGGATGGCTGAATTGGACAGGAACCAATAAGGGCACCAGGAGTAAGAGAACAGGCACAAGCACACAGAGTACTCTGGCTGAAGCTGGGCACACCCTGTAGCCTTTTTTTTCTGTGTGTGTGTGTCTCTGTGTGTGTGTCAGTGTCTATAAGATTAAGGGGAATGTTGTTGGGAAGTTTGTGATCATTTATATGTTTATCTATATACTTATCTAAGATATTTATATATTATATTATATATTATATTATATTTTCTTCGTGGTCTATTTTTAAGATTTGCAAGTTAAAACCGAGGTTCGAGGCTTTTAGGGCTAACGGCTTTAATGAAAAAGAAAATGTTGACCTCATTATCTGAACTTAAGAACCAGTTTAGCATTTTCACATAAACACATCCAGTACTGTGTAGACTCTCAGTACAATTAAACGTTCAATCAATCCGAAATGATGGTGCTTTTAAAGAAGGCTACACACAATATCCCATCTTTGAAATGTCATGAATTGACATTGTTTGTTTAAACTGCACAAAAAGTGAAGTGTAACTTTTGGTTTTACAGTGTGATGTGTCTTGCGAATACAATTTGCCACTATGCAGTGGTGCGTTTTCGTGTCTAATAATGAATTACAGGTTCAGTTGATTTCTTTATGCCCCACCCATGGACAAAGGCTTTTATTCTTTTCTTTAAAAGAATGATTGCTTTTTAATGCCAGAAACAAGCATTGCTTCTACAGTTTGGTATCTTCCCATGACATTTGTTCCCAATGTACTGGCACATAAGTGGGAGGAGAAATGAAATGTTTACATTAATTTGGTGTTTTCTCAAGATGAGCAAACAAAATATTGCCATAAAAATAACACCCAGATAATGAACGTTTTTACATAATCAGGCACATTAGTAAGGGTGTTGAAGATACTCTGCTTAAATTAATTTGCTTCTAGATGTTTCTCCTTAAATTTATGAAGCCACCTGAAGAGAAGGACAGTTGTATTGTTGTTGTTGTTGTTGTGGAATAAGCAGTCTGCGATTAGAGCCAGGATTGCGGCTCTACACTTAATGCTCATCGAAGCTACATAACCACTGACTTTAGTGCCATAGCAACAAGACGGATATGAGTGAAAAAGCAAACAAACGTATTTCCCAAATTGTTCCATTGAATCAATCCTACTCACTTCACTTCCATGCTGTATTTTCCATAACAGCACTAATAGGAGTGCATATATAGCAGTGGTGTTGGGTGTGTGAGGCTATGTGATGCCGTAGTCCGATTGATGTGACAGTGAGAGTGAGTCTCTAAGAAACCCGGCCTTGTTGCTCTTCTGTCCCGCACACTGCCCCTGACTTTTGTCTCTCACCATCTTACACACACACACAGAAATACCACACTCACACAGTCATGTCTCCATGACTTCAGAGGTCATTACATTGACTTGCTTAGACTGCTCAGATTTTAACCGTCACCAGTACTTGTCTTACCCTTAAAATGTGAAGATTTACATTACAGACACTTGCTTTGCGGATTGTCTCCACTGCACTTCTGCAGCTGACCATATACCAATGGCTTTTAGCTAGTCAACATCTAAACCTTGACCAAGGAAAACATCAAACAAGAGGGAAAAAATAACCATTAAAAAAATATTTGTGTGATGCAATATTTTTGTCTCCAGGTTCTTTGGGTTTTTTCCTTTTTTGGATCTTGTCAGCATATTTTAGGAGCTGAGGTTTCATCTTTTTCTCCATGGTAGATAAAATTAAAGAGCAAGGGGAGGGGTAATATTGTACCCAAACAGTTAATGTTATGTTTGTGCCCAATGTCAGCTCCATGGCTCTAGTTTCACTTTTGACACTCAACATGGTATAGATAATGTATGGCTAGAGGCAGTGCCTGGTAACTGTGGTGTGATGAGGTTGATCCAGTGTTTTAGTAAGGGGAAGGTATTTTTCACCATTTTCTAATATTCTATATACTAAATACAGAAATAATTATCAGATTAATGCTACCCTCATCAAGAGTTCCAGAAATGCAATTATGTTTACCTTGAGTTTAGAGCACCCTAGAAGAGAGATAAGATAAATTAAGATTCAGACTTGTGTTCCCAAAGTTTAGAGTAAATTGCATTTTTAAGCTGATAAATGCTTCACTGAGTTTACTGGTTTGCTGCTGACTCTAAAATGGAAGGAATATCTGTAAATCAAGCCTTAATTCTAATTGCTTTGCAAACGTTGTTAAATACATGACCAAACTTGTCGTTTTGGTTCAGATATAGTTTCACCATTTTTAAGAAAAAAAAAACATAATAACCATAGACATTTTTAGCTTTCAAATTAATGTGTAAGTAGGACAAAACAATGACAGTGACAACTCATTTCCATAAAGCCTAACTGATGAGACAATTTTGACAACAGTTGTTTGTCTAATACTTTAATTATTGCTCATGACCACCATGACTGACAACTGACACTGACCTACAGCATATGTGTGACATGTGTGTGACATATCTTAATCATTTTGATTCAGTGTTCTTTTTTAATCTGACATCTCTCGTGAGTGAGCCAACTTATATTTATGTGAAGTGTGTGTCCGCATGTGTGTTTGCAAGCATGTCAGTCGGTCTAGTTGTTCAGTCCACTTCAGGGGGAATGAATTTGTTTCCCCACACCCCAAAAATCTGATCAGTTCCAATCCTCCAAAAATGAATGATTGAAACGTTTTGCTCTGGTTTTACCACGGATCCCCACAAAGACAACGATTTTGACAACTTTGAAGGAGTTGGAGATACACACACACAGACTTTAAACCCCCACCAGGGGATTTCACTTGCATTTATTCCCCACCGTTAAAGTAGTTCATATTTTCTAAATGGGAAGTGTAATTAAGTGAACATGTGAACAGTTTCCATGTTCATTTTAACCCTAAAGTCAAAAACAGCTGAATTGATTTCGCAAACATGAGTCTTAAAAGCATCAGGTTCAAAGATATCTAAGATCAGAAGGGTCTTTTGGGACTTAAATTAAAAGGGTGAGGCTTACTGGAGAATAGCTAACTGCCTACATATTGGTTTTGTGTGGGCATTTCTTTATATGTTTTTTTTATTATTTGAATTGACTATGAAATTTGTTACCACATTTGTCAGTCTTAAATAAAGACCAAGCTGCGATCTGGATTTTTCTATAGTAAAGTGACCCTCTTCCCATACCTTGACAAGACAATAGAACCTGATTGGTTGGATTTCAGACACAGTCTTAAGTTTTGTCTTTAACCAAATATACCTGTATATGCAGACTCACTAATTATTGCAGGCAAACACCCATCACTCACTCATATTATGCACGGCAAACAGCCTGGCAGTTGAGTGGATAATTTAGTTAAGCGTAAGTAAGAAAAAAATAAAAGGAAAACAACTTTTTTGTGTAGATTTCCAAGAGGTGTGAAGTGGTCTGTTTCCTTAGTATACCCACATCTGAAGCTCTTTATACAGTATATAACAGTTTTTGAATAGGCCCATTTTTAGGTGCACACTATATTGACATCAAAATTGAAGGTCAAATATGTTGAAATATCTGTTGAAATATAGCAATTCATGCTTCAGTTTCCAACCAAAATACTTGTAGGATTTAAGAAGTTGAAGCTACATTGTGTATTGTTTGCACAGTAAATCAGCCCATACCAACTCATGTGTATAGTATGTTGTATTATCACAGTTGCAAAAATTTCAAATCACTTGCCGAGAATAAAAGCAAAGAATCCCTCCAAACTCCACGGGCAGCAGTAATGATATCCACAAGCAAACAGGCTAACAATCACACAGTCTACTGTGACTTTGAACGAATCTGGCGAGCCCCAAAGACCTCAAGCAGTCTCCTTGCTATTATTCTGAAAACGTGCTGCAGTTTGGTACGTATTGGGCGTGTGGAGGGCAAGAAGAGTAGGCGGGAGGCAGTAAAAGCATTTGTCTGTGTCAAACTCAGAGTCTGCACATAGGCTGTTTCCTGGAAGCAGTCAAACTCACATAAGTATCACTACAAAAAAAGAATTAGTCAATTTCTGGCTGCACTGAAAATAAACAATGAAATGGTGAAAAGGGGTTAAGGTCCAGTGTGTAAGATTTAGTAATAATGACAGAAATTGAATTTAATATTCACAATGATTATTTCCAGAATAGAATAAGCCTAACAATAGCTCTAGAGAGAGCCTTTTAAGGAGATGTAGATATTTTTTAAATAATTAACCTACAAATCAGACTGTGGTATTTGTTAAGCAGAATTGGAATTCAACAATTCCAAGAACTCCACAAATTGGAAGCATGAAAATGACCACTATCATCAATTAACAAACCCTAGTAAAAAATGTATAAATAATAAATAAATAAAATAAATAAAAATGAAACAACCTCAAGCAGTAGGCTTGTCATGCGGCTACATTACAAGTTCTGTGGTCAATCCTGTTCCTCTTACAAAAGGACACATAATGACACATAACAAGATCAGTGTTAGTCCTAACTAATCTATCTCTTTCCTGTGGAATTAAGCAAGGTATTTACTGTCCAAATCTGTTCTAAGGCTTTTAAACCACAGCCCAAGCTGCATACCACCATGGCTTTAAGAACAAGGAATAAAGGAACATACAGCAGAGCCTTGTATTGAGCCGAAAATAATAATAATAGCAAAGTGTCATAGCCAATAGAAATACTGCAGACCAGGTTTAATATCAGTGTATTTCATGGATTCAGAAAGCTATCCCGACAGTTAACTGTACTGTGGTGTCAACAATGAGCGCACTGTTCACCATAGTCATAAATATTAATCCGTAATTATAGAAGCCTAACGCAGGAGGAAAGCTACACTCAAATAACTGCTGTAAACATACGGTCATTTTGACAACACCATAGGCATCTGTGGGACAAGAAGGCAGCACCATCACCAGAATCACTTTAAAGTTACACTTAAGGGAAATGATGGGACTATGTAGCAAACTTCATCTCATTTGAAGCAACCTGTTTTTACTCTAAGGCTCCGACTCCACCATAATGATCAGTTGAAGAGAGAAGAAAATGTTTAATGCATAATCTCTTTTATCCCAAGAATCAGAGGACGGACAGTTTCTGTGGGACATCCGAGTGTCTGTCATAAATTTGTGAATCTGTGTGTTAGTCTGAAAGGGTCGTACGAGTGTTTGTGTGTACACACATAATGCAGATGTGTATTTGGAGTATTTTAAAGACCTTAAAAAGAAGAAAAACATTTGGCCTCTTCCTTCAAAGAGGAGACTCCAGAAAGCAGAAATGAAAAGCGATGATTATCTTCAGAAATGGGTAGATAAATCAATATTCTCTCAGTCATCTATTTCAAAGTTCACGTTTACTGAATCCTGAAATGTTCCTCCTCTCGTTAGTGTGAATGTTTCAGGCACCAAACTCCCAAAGCTGCATTAACAAGCATACGCCGTTTGCCACATGTGATAATGAGCAAAGCGATTGTATGAGATAGGTGCCATCAGGGCTGTGGCCACAGTGTACCACCCAACCTCAGATTGTGTAAATGCCTGGCACAAAGGTTCAGCTGGGGTCGTATCTGCAGCATCAGTGCCTCTGATCCACCGTAAACCATATGGCTCTGCTTCACTTTAACACACTTGGATTAAAGGTCTGGTTTGTCGGGCCACAGACTCTTGGTTTGAATCTGTCAGTGTCACTGTGTTGTGCTTTATTTTTTCCATTTGTCATCATAGCTCGTTTTCTTTGCTTTGTTATAGGAGAAGGTTTATGTCTTTCCAACGTAGGCATATAAGCAATATAAGCAGGGCAGCAGTCTCATTATATTTTGAGTGTGCATTGTATATTTGGTAAGTGCAAATGAGATTTCTTGCCTTTTTGTTCGATAATATTCAGTGTGTGTATATATATATATTTATATATATCTCAGTCAGTCGCATCATATTCATTAATTTTTGAATTCTAGAATAATACGGTCATACTTTCTAAGCGTACTTACACAATGTCCTTAACTGGAAAACAACTGCACATAAAAGGTAAACCATATACCAATTCAGTGTGAACGATTTTACATTTTGCTGAAGGTAGCTCAGAGGAGCTCTGAGTGGTGAACTCAGAAAACTGTTCGATCTTAATTGATTGAGCACAGATACAAGGGGAAATAATAGAGTTTGTGACTTTAATATGTTAGGCTATTAATCTGCTATCACATGTCATCTCTAGGGACTTTGTCTCAGTGGAGTAATCTGCTGGGTAAGGCTCAATCATATACACGCACACACACACAGACGAGTGCACACACACAAATGCAGTCCCCAGGAAGTCACACAATCGGTTAATTGTAATTTCTTGCCACGGTAATTATTTGACTGTGTGGTGATTATTACTGTTAAAGAATGGGAGCAGAATCTGTTAGGATAATGTAATTATTTTACACACATTGCATCTGCAGTATTACTACTGTGCTGATTAATATTGCAAAAAGCAACTCTTTCCTCCTCTTCTCTTGCCTCTGATTGTATACCCATTTTTTGGTCTGCCACTTTGGTCCAGGCTGCAATATCTGCCATGAAATTTGGTTCACACATTAATGTTCCCCCTCGGGAAGATTTAACTTTGGTATTCACTTTTCATCGAATGCCATCAAGCATCTGCCAATTCCCTCTGCTGTACTTTAAGTGAACAGGAATAACAAACTCACATTGCTCCTCACCACCGTGTTTAAGTTCAGTCTTACAGAGCTGCATGCATGGCAAAACATTCTTCCTCTCCATCATTCTACTCCGCTCTCCTCAGCTCTCCTCTCCTCTGTAACAGCTGTGGTAGCCTGCAGCATTTAACTCAGGCATCTCCGGCCTGTCATCCAGAGGTACATTAGCCCGTTCATCGAGCAGGACACAGTACATGCAACACACATGCCAAGCCCATCAACATTACATTCTCACATGAATTGCACTTATATTGTCTCCTCTTGCTGCGCCCTATGTGCAGATAAGGTATGGGAAGACATTGTTCTTTCTGATAAAAGAGGTGCGTAAAAAAGTGTCGGTTGTAGCTGTGAGGAGTACACATGTGTACATACCGTGTCTGCATGTTTTGGTGTTTGATGTGGAAGAAGGTAGGTTTGTGGTAGGCTCCCTGATACAATCAACAGTGACAGATATATGGCTAATTAGTGCAGCCCTGGTTCGGCTGTCCTCACCTCTCACCAGCCTGCTGTGAAATTGGATTAATTTTCCTCGCTTTAACACAGTGAATCTGCAACCAATAGGAAGCTTTTTTAATCAGCACAGATTTGCTGCTACTTTGGAAAGAGGCGTGTTTTGCTTAATCCATGACACTTGTTCACATTAATGTTGCTGAAAACTGTACAGTGGTATTCCTGTGTTTCACATTCGCAGTATCAACACATGCCTGCCAACACAGTGTGCTGAGCATTTTCCGAGACAGGGGTTGTTGGCAGTCCAATTAGGTTGGCTCTGCTTTACGACGCACTAAGGTTCTTATAAAGACAATCTGTTTCCAAAGAAGTCCTTAAGAGCAGCTCAGTCCGTCAAACAAGCAGCCAACAACCTCTCCTAAGCTTTTTTTTTTAACTCCCTCTGTTTCTATTTCTGCTGATAGTTTCCTAAGTCTATCCAGAAGCTCTTCCGTTTAAAATCATCTCAACTTTGCCCCTAAATCCCAAATTGACACTCGTAATCTCTGCTGTCCACATTCCGAACCCTGCTCAAGCACATGGTCACAACATTATTGATATAATTGGCTTCCCATCTTATTTTTGTCATCTGCTAATAACGGGCTGACTGTCAGCGCTGGTGATTACTGTGCTGGGGTAGCATCAACAGCTCTGATGAAACAAGGGGCAACGAACAGATCTCCATAACCTGTAGGTTCCAATATATTTAACTAATCTTAATAATTGGTCTTAAGGGGGGGGGTCAGAAATGACTTAGTTTAAAGCTTTCATCATAATATCCTTAAATCATGCGCCTTGTATTTAAATGAACCAAAGATAATAATGCACCCATTATTTTCTTTAGTCTCTACTATATTTCATTTTTTCTTTCTCCCTGTTGTAACATGACTACTCTTTGCCAACAGCACCCCTGCAGAGTACAAAAACTCCCTACTGTGAAAGCCTCAGTGTGGGTCTTTCTTCTGATGCTCAGCAGAAATCACTGAGGGAGTGGGGAATCGAGAAAAAGAGAGTGAAAGTGAAGTTTGTCTCCTTTTCTCTCTGTCTGAGAGTTTGCCTGTCCTTAATACATTAAATTTCTGTCAGATTAGGATGTGGTATGTATACAGAAAACATATTTTGTGTAGAATTATGATGTGTGGGCTAATAATTGAGGATTATCATATATATGGAGTTCAGATCAAACCTAAACTCAGTAAACTAGGTGAGCAGGCAGTTACTGTACTTGTTACAGTCATGTCAGAGTTATTATCACTGACTTCATTTAAATGTTCATATTATTTAAAAAAACATGCTGTCATTTATTGAAACAGCAGCTTAATGCCCTGTTTTGTGATGAACTCACCACCACATCTTGCAATATATCCATCCTTGGTACCTCACAGTTGCTGACAGTAAAAGCATTTACCAGAATGCTTTCATTAACTGCTGCAGCCCTGGTCTGCAACAGACAATTATTTTAAGAAGAAGAAGAAGAACACACCTTTAATAGTCCCACAATGGGGAAATTCAGTTTCTTTCCTCAATTGATGTGTAATCACACTACAGACAGTCTGGACACACACACACACACACACAATCATATACAAATACATACATTAGTGGTGTAGAGGGGAGACATGTTAGGGTGAGGGGGCTGCCACACAGTGCGGCGCCAGGGAACAGTTCGGTGCCTTGTTCAGGGGCACCTCGGCAGTGCCCAGGAGATGAAATTGGCACCTCTCCAGCAACCAGCACCATCTCCTTTTTCTTTCCCCTGTTGGGATTCCAACCAGCATCCGGTTGGATGTCCGGTTCCAAAAACGTGTGCCCAACAGACTAAGCCACTGCTGCCCCCAAATTGATTAATTATCAATTATCAATGAATTAATCAGCAGATTCATATCTCAATTGGCTGGTTGGTGTGCAAAATGTATGCGGTTGCCCTTCTCTAGTTCCAAGAAAACAAGGTCTTGTTTCTTCAAGACTATGAAAGGCAGAACATATTCAAATTTAAGAAGCCTAAATATATTTTCCATTGGATTTTGCAAAACTAAGAAATACTCAAAATGGTTGATGGACTAATCATTTAAGTTCCTCTCAATACTTGTTATTTTTTATTTTAATACATGGGAAAAACCTGTTGTGTTCATATGGTTAATTTAGAGCTGTGCAAAGACCTCTTTATAGTTTACATATTCGATTCTGTATGTTTTCTGTCAACCCGCACAGTGAAATATGGTGTTATGTAATTCTACACAAAAAAAACACTAATTGGTGCATGTGGAGTTATAGCACTACAAACTATACTTTATGTTACAGTTACTAGATTACAGAGATGTCCACAGCCACTTACAGACACACTCACACGCACATTGACCCGAAGAGATTGCTGAGGCTGTGCATTTTTGCTGTCCCAAGCCATCTGTCAAAGATTTTTGGGAAACGCTGATGATCATGGGGTCTCAAGACAGAGATGACAGCAGCTCAGGACAGTTCAGTATAGCATGTCACAGGAGGCTCTCACACACACACACACACACACAAACTGCAAGACAAGGTTGTTCCTGTTTGTGACTTACAAATCTGTTGAAGACAATGATCATCTGTAGTCTTCACCCATTTCTGTAACTTTGCAATTGTCCTAACAATCTTTCCCTTAAGATTACCTCTTGTATTTTATCTTAGGAGTACAAGCTCTCTGTAGTACCCTTTACTACTAACTTTAGTAGTAGTAGTAGGTCATGCCCTGTGCACACACATCTTATATGAATGAAAAAAAAATCCATGTACATGTCACCATGTACCTCTAAAATCAAAAATTCCAGGATACAGCTAAAGCATATTTAAATCAATCCAACCAATAACGTTTCAATCAGTAACATATTCATAAAGCCAATTATGATGAGATATCAACCAATAGATAATAACTAGTGTTTATTCACTAAATTTTCTCAACCACATGAATACTTATAACAACTGAAGTGTTAACATGTCCATGTATTTTAGCACACGCAACTTTTTGGTTTGGTTTGAGAAAGTATTCTCCACATGATGAGATAAAATAAAGAAGTAGTTTGGGATATCTCCGTTTATTTTTGGTACAACTGCTCAGCAATAGCAGAGCAACCAAAACAACTGCCAGTGTGTTTATGTTAATGTGAGGTGGTTATGTGAGTGTTTACCTGCTGGTATGTTAAGGTTGTTCAGGGAGTTTGTCACCTCTCAAAGTGTGTGTCTGTGTGACATGGTCTATGAGGCAGTGGAATCACTTCTGCCAACATTAGCATGAAGGTCATTTGTGCCATGACAAAATGTGCAGGGGGATTTTTACTCTCTATGACATGAGAGACTTTGAAGAGCTAAATCAAATAAACTGCATGAGTGTGAAAAACTAAATAACACCAGGTCCCTCACTCGTGACCTCCCTGTAGGCAAAGGTCACATGTTTTTGTGCTGCCATACACAAGGTGGACATTTTCTGCCCGCATCCTTTAGTTTAGTTTTGATTTATTTTTTATTAGTTGTTGTGTTTATAATTAAAAAAGTATGATCCTAGCTAGCAGGAAATGTTCCCACAACATTGGCTAATGTTGCAGAAAAGTTCTAATAATGTTCGAAGAGATTTTCTATGACATAATATTCTGATAATGTTATACTCAACATTTTAGCTGGGTAATGGCCAAATACTTAATATGTTTTAGAGAGTGTTAACCAACCTTTAAAATTAATCTGAAATACAGGAACCACTTTTTCAAAATGTTATAAAATGTGCATATAATGTGCATGTAATAAAGTTAAATTAAATTCAAATTTTAAAATTATCTTTGGATCAAGTCCTTCTTTCCCCGAGCCTTTCGACTACTGCGTTCCCTGTTTATTTTGTACCTTGATGGAAATGTCAGTCTGGGATTTCAATCTCATGATTTCCATTGGTAAATAAATTGACAAAAATTTGTGTGCACTTTTTAAGCTGTCATTTAATCACATTCATTCTCAGAAGAGGATGTGTTACTTTCACTTTGATACTACCATGCATGTATTAAGTTTAATGAGGTGGCCTGTTAATATCAGTTTAAGCTGCTCATCCAGTGCACACACATATCAGTGTCTATTTATTGATATTGTTGAGCATTTTTCATATTTTCTTTCCATGTCTTCTCCCCATTAACATGGGAAGAGAGCTGCTGTCGTGACTACAGGTTGAAACAGCCTACCTTCTTCAGTATCCTGTATGTATAACTAGTGGATCTGCTAAGAGCATTACAGGCCATGAGTGGTGTAGAAATGACATAACTTAGCAAATTTCTACACTTTGAACATACACAATTATTTAAATTTTACAAAAAGGGCATTTACCTGAATTTACACTTGTTTTCACACTGTCTATAGAAACCTCAGTAATAACATGTTGAATAAAACATTCCAAAGTCAGAATCAATCAGATTTTTAGGCTGTGGTTTTGATGAGTCAGCAGTAGTGATCATACATTTTTTCATTTAGGATGTAATTTAAAATGAATATGTTGGTTCATATCACACATGTGCATGTATTCAGGTCAACATACCCCCACCCCTGCCACACCAGCAGAAAGGTAGCTCCTTCCAACATGCCTTTTACATCCGAAGCCATGCCCTGCACAACCATGGCCTTCCCTTATCTACCTTTGTCTCTCTCCTTTTGACTCTCTTTTCAAACCTCGCCTCTCCTCTCAGGCATGTAAGTGTCTGGGTGGAAATCAAAGTGCATTAAACATTAAATATGCTGTCAAGAGGCAGAAGTCTCTCCATGCTGATGATGATGGGGAAAGTAGGGCAGTGAGGGAAGAGGTATAGATGGGGAAGAGGAAGAGGAGAATGGACACAAAGATGCAAAGATGGAGAGAAGAACAGATGGAGACAGGGACACAGAAGAAGCTTGAGAGAACACAAGAGCACATAAATCCTCACACATATTAGATTCTGAATTGATGCTCTTAGTTTGTTTGTGTGTGCGTGTGTGTGCTGAGGTGTGAGACAGTTGAGATGTATCCAGACAGTGTGTATCCTAATCTGTCTTGTGTGGTTGAAATCAGATCCCTCAGTCACACACGGAACAGAACAGATAAAGCCTGTTGTCCAGTAGCACAGAAAAAAAACATTGGTAAATATGTCTCTATTTCCCTTTTCACTGAAGGAGTTTTTATGTTTTTGTTAGTGAGAAACAGCCAAAAAACAAATCACATTTACTTCCAGTCTGCTGAGAATCACACTCTGTACTGTAAGCACTCAGTCACTGTGCTTCTCTCTTCTTCATTTTGTTCATAATCACAACATGATGTGTTCTCTAGAGCTGAGTCTAGTTGTACTACAAAAGACTGTAACTAAAAATGTATGAGCAGCAAGAGAGAGAGAGGTAGAGCGAGTGAGTGACACGGATGAGAGGTTAAAGCAGGCCTCCCTCTCTCTCTCTTTCTCTCTGTTACTATGCAGACCAGATAGAGTAGTCCCCTGCTGCCACAGGCCATACACTCTTAAATTCAGATTCAAAGTCAAATTTGCTTTAATGATATACCCGGCAGAAACCAGTGTTTCAAGAGAAGTGTCATATATTAGCTAAGGACCAATATTTTCACATTCAATTCCTTCCACCTTTTTCGTGTGTGTGCAAGCATGCGGCAAATGTGTGTGAGTTCTGCTCCATACATGCCACTCTACAGTGTTTTTGCATAATTAATTCACTGTACGCAACGTTTTACTGTCAACCAAAACACTAAGTGCATGACGCTATGGCTCAGTTCTGTCTGCCATTCATCTAAGCCTGACCTCAAAAGTCCCATATCTAACCTTTCCTGTGGGTTATTTTAAGTTTATATATCTGTAATGAGATATATTTGTGGTGGTTATAAGCACCAAAACCATCTCGGTGTGGTATGATTTTTTTTCGTCTTACTTATTTTCATCAACAGTAGAAAACCCTTGATTAACTGTTGACAACAACAACACCAACCTTGATCTCATATAGCTTCTGCTTCTATTTTGTGTCAGGGACTCCTTCATGGACTGTGGCAAACTATGTTTTGTCTTATCTGATACCTTCCCAATCTGTCCACAGACTTCAAATCTTGCTTTAGTCAACTAGTTACCACCAGATGCAAGAAAATGAGAATTAATATCACTAATGTACTTGCTCTCTCTTTCTATCACAAGCTCACACAAAATGCATTTGTTCCAGGTAGTGTGACGTATATTGAACAGTTTTGATCATCAATACAATGTTGTTCATGCTTTCTGACTATAATACAGGGACATATTCAAAATATCAGTGTCCATGTTTATTATAAAAAAGTTGTAACCTCAGATGCCAAGGCCCAAGGAGCATTATATTTGAAAATATAATATAATAATAGGATTTTCAAAAATGAGTGAATATATATAATAAGGCCTCATAAACATAAGTCAACACCGATTTTATTTCCACTGCAATCCAAATCTTTCTTTCCACTAATAACATTGAATTATGGACCAAAATAAACATCTTTAATATGAAATATTCCCATACATTCCCTTAATGAATATTTATCCAATCGGACAAATATTTTATAGCATAGAATTCATTATTATATCTAAAATAGAGCGTATGAAAAACTTAACAAAACCAAGCAAGCAATTCTGTGGCAACATAGTACTCCAATGGTTCGAAAAAAAAAACGTACTAATAGGACTTACACAGAACAATGCTTCCCTGTTCAAATGTAATTTACAGAATGTAAACGACTGCATCACTGTTTTGACAGACAGTCCTAGTGACAAATGCCGGTTGAGTTAGTGGGGTAAGTCTGTCCTGATTGGTTGGATTTATGGGGGCGGGAGATAGGAAAAGAAGCAGGGAAGCTATCATAGAGTTTCGGGTTCGTACGTGTGTACTGGAGCGGCAAAAACATCAACAGCCCTAATCTTTACGCCTTTGCTCTGGCTGGCCGTAGGTAAGCTGACATTGGCAACACAATTGCCCGCTTCAGACTGTGTGCCTTTGTTTCAGATTTGATATTTCTCTCCTCCCGTTACTCCGCTCTCTGATCCTAGGTGTGAGTGCACGTGAGCATGTGTGTCGCGAGCGGAGCCCCGCCCTTTGCCAAACTGAATGCATCAAAGCAACGCAGTAGAAACTGAAACTTAAATGTGGCACATAAATTAGACACATAACATAAGCGTTTAGTTCATTAATAAAAGAACACCTGTACAATGTGAACATTGAGTTGAAATGTTTTTGCTATATATTATTTAACTATTTATTTATTTTTGTTTTTTTAACACCGTGCATTCCAAGGGGTGCGCAGCGCCCCCCAACGGAGCACAGAAACACTGGGATATGGGTTTCTGGGTGTCATTACAGACAACTTTAAGGGGGTTAAAATAGTGTAATGTGAGGGTACTGTTGTTTGTCTAGCAGGGCAGGCTACCCGGTTGTATTAGTGAATCAATTCACCGACCCATTCAGTTGAACAATCTTTCTCACACACTTAAAATCCAAGAAACGTGATCTATTCTTAGACATTAGAGGCCCATTCAGCCAAACCCAAAGCAAACAGGAGTAATAAGAGCAGCACGTATGTTTTGTGTAATAAAGGCATGGCTTTCCTCACTGACACGTACGCTGTGATGATTGTGTGTGCGCGCGTTGTTGTTGTTGTTGGTAAATCTAAATTCGGGAATTTGCTAGACAACAGTAGCTTAAGGCCTCAAAATGATCTTGATGTGATTGTCCCAGATTGTGACGCAAGAAAGCGGGCTAAAATCACGGTAACGAATGGGCTTGCATGGAAAGCCTCACAGTGAAGGGACTGCAGAGGACATAAATAATATTTAGCTGCTGTACAGAATGTGCTGTTACATAGAATGGCAGTCTTCCTTTGATGCCTGTTTGGTTTATTTCCATCCACAGCCGCATGCGCTGCACTCACAGCGACATCTTCATATCTAGTCATGTTTAGTTCATAGTGTTTAACCTGCAACATGGACCTTGGATTCATTATTGATGCTGTGTTGGTGCCGCTGCATGTGCAGAGGGTGGGTTTGGCGCACGGGCAGTCGCCTGTGAAAACCCCAACACTGGCGCGCGCGCATAATCCCACACAAATACACACGCACACACACACATCTCCAAACCCCGTTAAGCGACGTCCAATAATAAACTTCATGTGATCACACCTAGAGTGACGAGGCGGCCCCTCAGGCCACCGCCTGGACATGCTTCAGGTGTGCGCTTACCCGCAGTAACCAGACTGCGATGCTGAGCCAATGCAGCGGCAACACACGCCCCTCCGCTCCGCTCCGCACACACACACACACACAAACACACACTGTCTCACCCACCCACCCCCCTCGTCGATTCACACACAAACACACACTCATCCGAGTCTGGACCGCCAAATCAAACGAGCAGTCAGCACACATCGAGCCGCGCTGTTAAAAAAAAACGCGGCGGAAGCTGCTGCAGCTGGATGTGTCCAATGTGCAAATGCAACCGTGTGACACATTTCAATGAGGGGCGAGAGCGCGGCCGCGTCTCCTCCGGCGGGCGTGCGTGCGTGCGTGCGTCGTGCAGCCTGCCTTAAAAATAATTTTGGTGTGGGAGCCCTTCCGAGCTTGGAGGCAAATGACATGTAGGGCATGAATGAATAAAAGCACACACTGACCAGGTATACATCATACATCATTATTGAGAGAGAGGGAGTACGGTCATCTACTTACGCACTGCCTCCTTTTTGGGGTCTAGGGCACTGGCAGTCTGCTGTATATGGCCTATTTTGTTCTGGAGGACCCAGACCCGCTGGTTGGTGCTGATGATGTCGTTCTCCAGCTCCTGGAATAAGGAGCAGGCGTGCCGGGCCAGGTCGGACAGCTGTCGCAAGGTCCGGGACAGAACCACGTTACTGATGGCACACAGGTCCTCGAAAAGCAGACCCTCGTCGTTGGGGATGTGGTGTCTGCACAGAAGCTGCGGCTCCACAATCCTTTTGGCGAATGGCATTTTGCACGCCAGATACGATAGGAATTGTAAGCCAAGTGTAAATTCCCACTGCCTAGTAGAAAGGGGGAAAGGGGGGAAACAGACAACATCCAAATATTTAACATCCGCCAGGGAGCCGATGGAGGTTCGGGCCGACCGCGCGTTATCCCCGGGCGTCAATCCAAAGTTCCCACATTCTCCTTGAGATCCTCCATCCTGCTGCTGGTTCGTGGGGAATCACTCACACTCCCGCTCACACGTGCACACACATGCACACACATGCAGGACACGGCGAGGCTCGGGTCAGTGGTGTGAGGATGCGTGTTGAGTCTGCGATCATGAGTTGCCTCCGTGCAGCGTCAAAGCGGCCATGGCAAAGAGGAAACACAGCTCCAAATTTTCAAAATAACACTCAGAGTACAGTAAAACGACGCACGGTGCTGGAGGAAATGCGTGCACAGTCGGTTGTTGCAAATAAATCACCAAACAACGACACGCGGCGTATCCTTAAATGCATCAGCTTTAAATACACACCATTGTGTTCACACTCAGAGCGCAAACCTCACACTTTTGTTTTCAAACTCTGTCCATGCATTTCCGATTTTGCTGCTGTCATTTTTCCGACGATTGTTGCAGCGCGTCTCAGTGGCCTGAACACTGAACTGGCTGAGAGGATGAGAGCGAAGAGTGAGGTAAAACCTGGAAATGTGGATAGGGAATCCTGCCTGTATACCTGCTGCTTTCTCATCACCTCAGGGCGCCTTGACAGAGGAGCATTGTATTATAAGATGATGTTCAGACTGTGGAAAACGCAGTAAACATGTGAGAAAAATATTTTAATTTCCAAGATTTTGCAGAAATGCTACACTCTGGACCAGTGGATGTTCAGTATTGCACACCACTGCCCGCCCCTGAATGCAATTCAAAGGAGCAAATCACCAAGCACAATTTCACTTTCGGAAGTAAAGGGTTGCCACTCTATCAGAACAAGGTCTTCCAATATGATCCTGTATTACACTTTTTCTGAAGGCTGAAGTATTTTTAGTTCATGACCGAAATATTTCTGTTTGGGCTTGTGGAAACCCCAGGAAGCCCTCGACCCAGTACCACATTTGATTTGATGTTTCTAAATGGTCCCCACCACTACAAATGTACTTTATTTAACAAGCTGATGCTAACCGACTGTCACCATCCCACCATGGACTGTTTATCACATTTATCTATCTAATATTTGACATTACATATAGTGTAATATATATATATATATATATATATATTTTTTTTTTTTTAATTATTTTTTTTTTTTTTGTGGCATAGCACAAAAAGTCAAAATGGAAAATTAAAATGGAGGGAAAATCCACTATTCTGTATGTTTCCTTCACGCCCACCCAGTTTTAGATATAATAGTATATAAATGTAGTATGGTTATTAATAAAAACATTTACAGAATAAACTTGGAATATAGTAGACACTATACAGTATGTTTCTTGCAAACAATAAATTGCTTCACTGTAAGCAGTTCACCTATTCATCAAGAGCCTACACTGAGTGAACACATTTTTTTTCTTTTCTTTTTTGCTGATTGGTGAGTTTCCAGAATGCTAAGCCTGGCTGTTGTCTCATTCATTCACCATGACTAGCCTACAGCCTCTAGGCTCAGTCTCTATATAGACATGTCGACAGTAAACTTGCTGTTGCAGCAAATTTAAGGCAGTGCAGAGATTGACAGTGACCTATCATGGGCCTCACTCTGAGCTGCTAAGAAGACATGCATGCATCATACAGTGAAAAGTTTCATATACGCATCACAGCCAATGAATTATACAGTTATCAATTAAAAGAAGACAGTTCAATATTCAGCGTTTTGTTTATTGCCCCATATGCTTTGACTTTAATGGCTTTAATCATTTGTCCTATCTTGTTTATTTATATGTTATCAGGAAGCATTTCCCACAGTGTGTGAGTTAACCAAATGACATATAAGTTTTGAACCTACATAGATTAGTTAAGTGAGCTGTCGTCAAAAGTAACAAAGTACATTTATTACTTTACAAGTACAAATGAAAGTATTGTTCTTTACTTGAACATTTATTCCACTTAATGTTTCCACACTAACTTATTTCAAATGTAGACATTGTATTTGACTTCAACTTGTCGCAATTTATGTAATCGTTTCTTGTAAACGGAATTATAATGTGCTCATATATTATCCCACATTGGTCGACGAGGAAACATCTGCTCAAGTAATTTCAGTCTTGATTTGAGCCCTTTAATTTTGATATATTGTCTGAAAAAATACAGAAGAAGGACAGTGTCTGTTGTCAAGTGGAACTCAGCAATGCTTAATGTACATTTTGTTCAAGAATGATTTCAAAAAATGTGATTTTATCTAATAATGGGCATGGTTGTTCCAACTGTTTCCACAGGAGGGAACTGTTGCATCTGGTTAATCTTCCCACTTTCAAGTGTAATACAGGTGGATCAAGTATAATGCAACATTGATAGAAATGGACTCCTTTGGATGATTGTAAACTGAGGCGAGAGATTTGCATGTTGAGTACTTAGTACTGGAAGATTTCCTGGAGTGTTGTTTTTTTGCTGACGTGGAAAACAATTACAATTCAGATTCTTATTTGTGTTCCTGTTTTATTGGTGTTTTGGTAGATGATTGATTGATTGGTAGCAGAGAGTGGAAGTATTAGGCACTCTGTTGCTGTAATAAATCTGTATGATAAACCTTGCCCTGATGGCTGATTTCTTATCAGAATTGCGGTGCGTGACTTGCTTGGAAATCCACATGCCACATGATAACAAGGTTAGGAGTTTGTCTTGTGCTATTGTTTCCTGTTTCCTTGATTTTCTTCTCAAAAGGTCACGTTATTTTGAGAAAATACATAAACATTTTTTACAGTGCTGAAGTAATAATTCTAACCTCATTTATTTGAAACTTTGAAAAATAAGGACGAAAGATTATAGAAATTAGTTTCAAAATAGATTTAAACACGTTTTTTGTTTTTTGATTTTAAAGCGTTTGTAACAATATCTGGCACGCTTCGCTCCAAATTTAGTGTTGATGGTGTTTTTTCTGTAATATTTAGTTGTTGGTTTGCGTCTTGATTCAGTTTCAAAGTTCATTTTAGTTTATACATTGAGCAAAACATCAGGCTTTTAATTTTGTGCCAAATGATTTTAATCTATGTTCCCATCAACTAATTAAAAAAAGAGTGTGTTCTCTCTAAACAGAAAACTTACAAAGTGTACACCTTTCAAAAGAGATTGTAGGTCTATTTTGCAACTGATCATTTTAAGTATAACATATCACACAAGCTGTCTGCCAAGACAGCCCAGTGACGTTCATTGTTCTGTCAGTAAATGAAAACTCAGATACACCCTCAGTTATGGCTCTGCTGTCCAAAGGCCAAGGTAGCACAGAGGGTTATTGAAACTGTATAACAGAGTACAGTGCCTCAACCTCTCAGAGTTTGTCTTACTTGTGTGGATGGAGCTGAAGGAGCAAGGATGTCTGCTAAGATTCTTGTAACGTTGCTGACGGTGGCCTGCACCGTATCTGCTCAGTTGGAAGTGGAGGATAAGGCAAGGGATTTTCTGCAGAGGTTCGACAAGGAGGCCAGTGAGCGTATGTATAAGTATTCCTTGGCATCATGGGCATACAACACAAACATCACACAGGAGAACTCGGACGAACTGGTAAGCAGTGGGAAAATGTCCAAAAGGTCCCCATTTGATTTAGGTTTATTTTAAGTTATGAACAACGTGTGGTGAATGAAGCCATATGAGGTGAATTGTTATCTCTGAATATGGGCTTTATAAATAAACATAGATTTTATTTGGTTTGATTTGAATTACTGACTTACATAGATTAATGCATGTTTTACAGTCAGAACAGGGGAAAATTTGGAGCGATTTCTACACAAAGATGTCAGAAGAGTCCCAGAATTTCCCCATCAACCAGATCAAAGATCCAGAAATCAAACTACAGCTCATCTCCCTTCAAGACAAAGGCTCTGGTGCTCTGACCAACGATAAGGCTGCACATGTAAGGCTATTTTTCCAGGTTTAAAGTATTTCTGTATTTCTTGGAATATGTTTCTTTTATGGGCTAGTTAATGCTTGAAATGCAGTATTTTTCTTCTGGACCACCTGCTGCAGTATTTTTTTTCTCTGATGTTGATTTTCAAATCATGTTCTTTTAAATCTTCCTACAGCTGAGTAAAGTCATGAGTGAAATGAGTACAATCTACAGCACAGCCACGGTGTGTCTGTTGGACGACCCCCTTAACTGCCAGACTTTGGAGCCAGGTACACCCTGCCAATAAACACGGTTTATGACAATGCGGCTACCTGCTTCTGTCAGCCAAAGTTAGATAAAGCGGTTCAGAAACGACATAGTCTTAGTCTCTTGAAGTGGCTTTTATTCAAGTTTTTGAATAGGGATTGTATTAAAAAATATATTTGTCATTGTTATACTTAATTGTTTTAATTCAAACTAAAAGTTTTCATGTTTAAATACATGACAACCTTTGTGTGATGTAAAACATTTAACTAATTGTAGGACCTGAGTAAATCAATGCTTTTATTATCCTTTATACTTCTAGTCCACTACAATTTTAGAGTTGAAATATTGTAATTTTTACTTTTTTTTTTACATTTATCTGACTTCTGCAGTTTGTATTTGTATCAATATTCAATGATGTGATGACCTTATGTATTCTGGACATTGTTAAGATATGTGTCTGGGTAGTGTCTCATGTCAGATGAGATCGGATTTTCTGAGATGTTTCCATTTACAGGCCTAGAGCATGTGATGTCCAACAGCCGTGACTACTTTGAGCGTCTGCATGTGTGGGAAGGATGGAGGAGAGAGGTGGGGAAGAGGATGAGGCCTCTGTATGAAGATTATTCAGATCTGAAGAATGAGGCTTCCAAACTCAATGGTGATATATTAAAAACCATGTCATGTATTAATATTTTGGAATAACCATGTAAGGGTATTGTTAATATCCATGTTTGAATGACAGGGAAGCTACAGGATGGTGGATGATAGTCATACACTTTACTGGGAATACTTTGACCCCAGACTTTAGGTTTAATTTAAGTTTAGTGTTGTTGAAAGAGTCTATAAGGAACCATAAGCCACAGGCATAATCTAAAACGCTAGAATGTAAATGGGTGAAGACAGGATAAACACATAGATGATCACGATGGATCTGCATGTTTTTTTCGGACAAAATCAGGCTTTAAAGACTACGGAGCTTACTGGAGATCTAACTACGAGACCATCGAGGAGGACGCTCAGTACAAGTACACTGGAGATCAGCTCATGGAAGATGTCCGTTCAATATACAAAGAGGTACGTCAAATGTACTGTATGCCTGTCTATGCCTTTTGACTTGGCTTTGTGATGGACGTTTTACCGGAGTTATTTAGATTGTTTACTTAAACAATGACATCCACATCAGATAAATTAATATCAAATCCACTTCGACACTTTTTTTCAAGTTTTGCCATTGATGTCGTTGTTTGTAGGACTTAATTTTCAGATTTTGTGAGGAAAGTGACTTGATGCTTCTTGGTTTACCTCCAGGTGACGCTTACTTAGCCTATTTCCTACTGTGTCTATCCAATGTTTTTAATAGAAAAAGTTACTATATCTTTGGTCTTAAAGCTACATTTTAACTACCTGCCGAGAGAGCTTTCAAAGGCAGTATCTATGTATAAAAATTAACATTTTCATTGTTGGAAAAATCTCATCGATACATATTTTGACAAAAAAAGTGAATAAATAAAATGATATGTGAAAAAAAAGAGAATAAAGTGCAATTTTTTCACAGATTTTGCCATTATACAAGGAGCTGCATGCCTATGTGAGAGCCAAGCTCATGGAGGTCTACCCAGGGCACATTGATTCAAAAGGACCTCTGCCAGCCCACCTACTGGGTATGTTGACTTGCACTGTGCAGTAAAATTCTTCACTCGCCTTCCTCTCTAATTACCATTCATAGAAGACAAATAACTTTGTTCAGTGTAAATATAGACTGTACTATCATTTATAAGAAGCAGCCTGATACATACGATCCACCTCTAAAAAATCACTGTTTCATGTGCTTTGTCTGGCTTTATATATATAAATGTCACATAATAAGAACAGAGTAGGAGCTGGATTATGTCTCCCTCTGTTGTCCGACAGGTCTCATCGCCACCGCTTTGTTTATGTTTGATTTAAGGGAATGAAAAACACAGCAACAGCTTGTGAAGTGAGCTTTAGATACATATTTTAAATCTCATTTTAATTGAATTGTATGTATTCTGAATACAAAATTATACATTTACGTATTTCTGTATATGAGGGAAACGTTATTTGATCATTTGGTTGTTTAAAGCTTAGAGTGCCTCAAGTGGAAAATAATTACCTTTTGTACTGATTGCTCAGGTGACATGTGGGGGCGATTCTGGACCAATCTGTACCCTCTGTCTGTTCCATACCCTGAAAAACCAGATATCGATGTCAGCAAAACTATGGTGGAGAAGGTGCAGTTTAACTTAGAGGATTGTTTTACTCCAATGTTTTTCTATTCATATATTTGTTTTGTCTATCCTAATTAATCTACAAATATTAAAAATTGAATTTCAGGGCTGGAGTGAGCATCAGCTTTTTGAAGAAGCCGAGAAGTTCTTCATGTCTGTGGGCCTGTATGAGATGTTTGAAAACTTCTGGTCTAACTCCATGCTGGTGAAGCCTAACGATGGACGCAATGTGGTCTGTCACCCCACAGCCTGGGACATGGGAAACAAAGAGGACTTTCGGTAGCGTTCTTTTTACTTCTTTTAACAAGCTGGGGCAAAATAACAAAACCAAGCCAACTCTGATATTTGAATTAGCCATTTTTAAACCAGAAACAAATAGTTAATTTAAATACACTCACTGTACGATGAGTTGTCCGGATGTTATTTGTTTTTGCAGTGTGGTGAAGAATAATCTAGCTGTAGATCAGCACATGGCAGCCATAAATATGATTTTTTTGGAGCAAAGGTTTTTTTAATCTCTGAGTCACTCTTTCCTTATGGAAAAGATAATCAAAGGCCTGGGTTGTCAAATATTAATTCATGTTACGCAGCAATAACTATTTTGGAGGCTTGACTTTGAAATATAACTTGAGATTTTGAAATATTACTTGAAAACGGTGTTATTTCAACTGTCTAATCTGCCAAACCTGGTTATTTTTAATCAAGTTAGGCTTCATTGAATTTGACTCATCAGATGACTCAACATGTTACAGAGCTGGGTGTTTTATTGGTACAATAATGCTGATATGGTATCTGTATCGAACTATGTAACTGCTGACAATAATGATTCTCCTGTGATATCTTCAGGATCAAAATGTGCACCAAGGTCAACATGGACGATTTCCTCACAGTGCACCACGAAATGGGTCACAACCAGTACCAGATGGCTTACCGCAACCTGTCCTACCTCCTGAGGGATGGAGCCAACGAAGGTTTCCATGAGGCTGTCGGAGAAATTATGTCCCTCTCTGCTGCAACGCCGAAACACCTGCAGGGCCTGGGTCTCCTGCCTGCTGACTTCACCTATGATAATGGTATTACTGGATGTAAATAACATTGATATTTTGGTTTCAGCGTACACAGTACTCGACACTGAACAGCAGGCAGACAGTGAGTGACAGTCTGGTACAGCTTAAAACCGGATTTCTCCTTCAGGAGTGAATATAGACTAAAATGTCTGTGTTTATCAGCAAAAAACAGATTCAATATTTAACATGAATTTATCAGGTTGCCACAGCCTCAGCTGTTATTATCCTGACATGAATATTGTATATAGCATGCAAAAAATAATCCACCTCAGCTCTGAGGCCGTTTACTTTGGTGAAACAGATAATAAACCACAACATGACCTTTGCTTTGCAGAAACAGAGATCAACTTCCTGCTGAAACAAGCACTCACAATCGTGGCCACACTGCCATTCACATACATGCTGGAGGAATGGAGGTGGCAGGTTTTTGCAGAAAACATCCCCAAGGATGAATGGATGAAGCGCTGGTGGGAGATGAAGTAAGCAGAAACTTACAAGGAGCATCTTTAAATGTAGGCAGTCTGGTAAATGTCTCGGGTTAATGATACAACACATCTGTATTGCTAATATTACTGTCATCAAATATGACCAAGTGGAAACAGTGCAGACAAATACAGTGGTACTTTATGTTGTTTAACCTCAGCCAGTGGTTTGGTTAAAGCATCAGCGTGCATCAATGCTGACTCTTTATTGTTGTAACAGGAGGGAGATGGTGGGGGTGGTGGAGCCCGTCCCAAGAGATGAGACTTACTGTGACCCACCTGCTCTGTTCCATGTTTCTGGGGACTATTCTTTCATCAGGTAACACTACATCTGCGAAGATGCACTTTAAAGATTTAAAAAAAAAAGTGTTTTGACTTTATACATACATACAAATATATATATATGTGTGTGTGTATGTATTACAGACAATATGTGTTTCTGTGTGTTTTTGTGTGTGTTTGTGTGTGTGCGTGTGCATGCGTGCGTGTGTGTGTGCGCGTGCATGGTTCACAGGTACTTTACAAGAACCATCTATCAGTTTCAGTTCCAGAAAGCGCTCTGTGATGCAGCTAATCATACAGAGGCCTTGTCCACATGTGACATTACTGGTTCCAAAGCAGCAGGAACCAAGCTCAAGTATGACAACTACCTGTTCCTTTTTGATGTCTGTTTAGTTGTTTTGGTTATCGGTGTAATGTAACTAAAGATATTTGTCAAATGTCACATTTCAAAGTCTATTTACCCAGATTAAGTCAACGCACATATCGTTCGTCATTTCTTTTAAGCTGTAACACATATATTAGACAGTGCAACAAAATAAATTGATCAATAATTATATCATTGGCTTTAACATTATCATCACAACCTTTTCTTCAAGGAATATGTTAGAGCTGGGAAGATCCCAGTCTTGGACAAAGGCTTTGCATACAATATCCGGTGACTTCAGGATGGATGCCAAACCGCTGCTGGAATATTTTCATAAACTTCATGAGTGGCTGAAGGTGGAGAACAAGAAAAACCACAGGGTTGTTGGCTGGGTAAAGGAAATAGATCCATGTGAGTGCAAATTACTATCACAATAAACAAATAATTCTCATGAAATCATATCAAGTGACATCTTAGTTAAGTTTGTAGTAGTAGGAGTAGTATTTAAGTATACAAAATACAGACTAATGTAACTTGTACTTTTCAATTATTGTGTCATCACATCAACTAAATATATTAAAATTAATAAATGTATTTATTTATTCACAGATTCAGGGAACGCCATCAAAGTAAGACTAAGTTTGAAAGCTGCCATGGGTGACAACGCTGTAAGTCTTATTCATCACGTTGTGAAAATGTTATTAATGTATGTTTACAAGATATGGTCACACGTGAAATTAAAAGAGTTCTGCTGCGGTGTGTTTGGTATCATGGCATATTAATGAACTAAAATGTGTTTCAGTATACCTGGAATGACAATGAGCTCTACCTGTTCAAAGCCAACATTGCATATGCTTTGAGGCAGTACTACAGCCAAGAAAAGAACAAGACTCTTCACTTCACGTCAGTATCAACGGCGTCAACTGGAACATACTTTTTTTTTCCTGTGACCATCTTTTGTTACCACCTCTGTTGTAAGGACTTTTCTCTATTTTACACTGGCAGATCAGAGAATGTCCTCGCCTATCAGGAAACTCCCAGGATCTCCTTCTACATTGTGGTCAACAACCCAGGGACCCTTGTGAACATCCCAAAGACCGATTTGGAGGCTGCAATCAGGTAAGGCATCAGCATTATTAGGATGAATAAAAATATGTTGGGACATAGCAGACTAAAAACTTGCTCAAACTTTTTTTTGGCATATCACCATTTGCTTTTAGCAAGGGGCCTGATATGGGTTGCAAGCAGTGTGACTGTAGTGTCTGAAGCATTGGCATTACCTGACGATATGCATTTTACGATGTAGTAAAGCGGTGCCATAAGTTGTTAACATGTCTGGCTTCTCCAACACAAAGGGAAGTGTTTATGTTGAGATAGGGGCTACATTTGAATGCAGTTGGGGGCCTTATAAATCAAAAAGACAACATGATCAAAGGTAAAGGGGAACACAAATGGGCGCGGCTTGGACCCCCCATTGTTCTAAACGGTCAGGATTTAAATAAGTCGGTGAAAGGTATAAAACTCTGTGCCTAACTTCATTCGAGGTGAGACAACCATTTGGCTTTATGCCCTCCCAGGCTATCCATGGCAAGCCTGTTTGATGCTGTTACTTTGTTATAATAAATGTATTGTTAACTAAGTCAGCGCCAGCGGCAGTTTCCTTCATCATCTACACATCAACGAAGGCTGAGAAACAACATGACCTTTCTGTAGAGACTATTAATTGATATGTGGAATAACTAACCCATGATGACACTGATCCCAGGTTATCCCGAGGCCGAATCAACGACGCCTTCCAATTGGATGACTGGACGCTGGAGTTTGTTGGTATCCCAGCAACACTGGCCCCTCCCGTGGAGCAACCAGTGGAGGTGTGGCTAGTGGTGTTTGGGGTGGTCATGGGAATCGTGGTGCTAATGGGCATCTACCTTATTGTCTCTGGTGTCAGAGAACGCAAGAAGTGAGTTCAATCTTGACACTTATTTGATAGACCATTCATTTGCACGACTTTTGCAAGACACTGTGTGTTTCTTTGTGTTTGAAGGAAACCTACAAGTGTGGAGAATCCCTACCATACAGGCAACAATGGTCAAACTAACAAAGGCTTCGAGGACTATGCCGATGAACAAACTGGATTGTGATTCAACAAAGAACAGAGGGAAGATATCCGTCGTGCCTACGTACTGTAGGTTCATAGTCACACATCCGAGAATAACAAAGTGAACATTCTTGCTTTTATAAAGCCTTTCCTCCTTTCACCAATGCTGCAAATCCTCTCATCAAACAACAACCTAAGTAAATGTGTATATGTGCAAAGGTTTTGTTTGCCAAGAAATCTCACTGCTGTGTCATATCACTAAAGAAGAAAACACAGGTTAACATATTCTTTTTTACTCTTAAGTTTATTTAAATTTTCTTTAAAAATAATATGTTTTGAATAACTGAAAATTATAATTAAATTGATTAATAAAAATCATACCCCTGAAATAGCAGTAAAAAGAATGTTTGCTCCCTATTTCCGGTGTGTCTGCATAAAAACGTTTTTTTTTATGCAGAATACAGTTTAGCAATGCTAGTAATTTTATTTCTTATTTCTAATATGTGCATTTACATTGTGGTTGATAATACATCAGAAATATATATATGATCTGATTATCTGATCAAAAAGTTCAAGTATAATATACAGTAAGTGTTGGATGTTTCATCCAAAGAATATATTATTTGTATACAGCCTCACAGTACATAATACAAGCCATTCAGTATACAATAAATGTTAGTGCTTGTGTTAATACATTTTGTTTATGTATATAATTAATATTTGCTTGCAGCATCTCTTATTAGCGCAACTTGAAAATGTGAAATAAAAAAAATTATCACAATTTATTTTGTACATATATCAAAGCAACACAAACACTAATGTTTTCAATTAAATATTGTGTGATACATATTTATACGCATTTATGAAAGTGCCGAATTTGACACATTGGACATTGGATTCGGTTTCTTTGATTGGGCTCAATCAAGAGTTACTTACATGTTTTCTTCTAAGTTCTACATTGGCAAGAGCTCAAAATATTCCTTCACGTGTTAATGACAAAAAGAAATGTGTGATCTTCCATAGTCCCATCCGTGGTTTCCATCTTCACTTCTGACTCTGTATTGACTATTTGGATGAACCATCCACTGTGCAGTGCTGACTCAAACTTAGTCTGTTTTGAATGGTCAGTCTTCATGTAAAAGACAAATGAAAGTTTGCTCTCATCATTCGTGGAAATGTGCTTCAGCCTCCGGTTTTCACATGTCTACAATGACAAAAATCGCAACTGTAATGTATCAACTTCACTCAACTCGCAGGTAAATTGCAAACAAAAACCTCTTTAGTTTAATGATTCATACTATTCTCTCTAGACTTAAAAGGGAAAACTTTTTTTCTGAATTGTCCTTCGTTCACACACACACACCATCATTGAAAAATGTCCTAAAGCAGGTTAGATTTTTGTGACTTAATCAGTCCATCTTGAATATTATTAACACTACTAGTTGTGCTACTAGTACTAAAATGATGTACTTGACACTCTATATATTATGCATATACATACATAGTAGGTATATAAAATACATTTAAATATGTTATTTATTTGTGACTTTGTTTAACTGAGAATAAATTCACTCATTAAGAACTGTTGTTACCTGCACACGTAGGATAACCCTCTCTCCTTCCTTGCAGCACTTGAGGAAGCAGTTGGAGTCAGTAAAGTTTAGGACCACTGGTACTCCTCTGTGAGGCATTTCCACAATGGTTGACTTATAGTAGTAGATGGTGATTTTCTCTGAGGAAACAGAAAACACATCAAATTAAAAGAATTAAAATGTTTGAAAAGAAAATAATTTCAATCGTCAGTTTCCCATAATTGGACTGGTAATTGCATGTGACAGTTGAAAGCCCCCAATTGCATGTGGCTGTGTGATGCTCAGAATAACAAACCTGGATTAGGTGAAGCATAGAGGGTTTCCTGTGAACACAGACCTCTGAGGTATTGGTGGGTGGCCACATGTTCGATTGAACCATTTGACAGCTTAGCCTGTCTGAAGTTACTGCCTCCTCTTGGAACTGAAATTGACACAGGGAACAGACACAGAGAGGGCACACAGTTCATAATTTACATCCCTTTTTGTCATGTGACTCACGGTGCTTTTGCATTCCACAACCCATCAAATTCTTGACTATGTTTAAAACTAGTGTTAACTTCCAATCTCACTGTTTTGTCTTTGTAAAAATAGGCTTTACCAACAGAGGGGAGTTGCAGAGTTCACCGTTACATAACTCTGATCTGGTCAGCATTTTTGGTTGGTGGTGTGCCCCAGGATTTTGTTAATATAAAAATGTGCCATGCCTCAAAAAAGCTTGAAAAACACTGGAGTAGTGAAGTGTAATGTAGAAAGTTTAAAACTCGCCTACCTAGCGTCACTTTGCTGGATTCTGAAACAATGACAACATCATTAATGCTACATTCTGTCCCATGACATCCCTCACAGGAACTGTTGGCGTCACAGCCCCTCCCTTTCACCACAGAGATGCTGGTTTTCTTCATGGAAATGATGAACATGTCCCTCCTCTCCCCATTCTCCTCTTTTTCAGCTTGAGAAACATCCTTATCCACACCACCATCTTCCCCTTTATTTGCCTCCTCCTTCCCCATCTCCATGCTGAAACAAAGAATTGTGTATTCCTTGGAGACAGGATGTAAAGTTTCCTCATTGCCGAGGGGCGGCTCATTGAGCGCCCTCATCTTGCTCTCCTTGTGTACCGTCTGCAATGACCAGAGGGAGAGAGTATGTTTTAGACTGAGCACTGACTTTGTGTCCTTTTCCTTGTCTGTCTTAGTTTGAAAATTCCACCTTAAACCACAGATGCAGATACAGCATTTCAACATGGTTTCCCACTGGTAGCAACCAGGGGTCAGCGACCTGCATGTTTAACTCTCCAAGCAGGTATTAACCTGCATTGCCCAGAGCTTTCTACAAGAAATTCAAGCTAGTCCATTTTAAGTCAATCAATGTACAGCTGCTGAAGATATAGTTGTTAAGTCTGGCATAGCAGATTTTTACTCTGTTTGTTTTAAATTATGAGCGAAAATAAAACAATATGGAAGAGAAAATAAAAGCAAGTCCTAAACAGAAACTTTAAATGGGAGATGGTCAGACGGTGGAGGCCCATGAACTCACCAGCATTGGATTACCCTGAGCTAACATTTGTGCTAGCTCCTCAGGTAGGAGACTCCACAGGTCCACACCATTTATTTGCATCAGCATGTCTCCTCTCCTGCCAGTGTTTGGGATGTTGGAAAAACCAATGACAAAATATAACAATAATTGCCAGTTAGTTTGATCAGCTATTTCATTGTTTCAGTTCAAATTAACAATAATTTAAAATATTATTTAATAATTAAAAAACTCTAAAGTACTGCTCATCTTATAAGATGGTGGTGGTATTTAATATTCTTCTTGCACTGACTGAGCCATTTTTTTGTCCTACCTGTGATAAAAATAATGTAAAATTATTATTTGACAACTTTTACCATTTAATGTTATATCTTCTCTATGTGTTGTGTAAAAAGTCATTTTTGAAGATTTCATGTTCACATCCTAACATCCTGTGTCCTGTTGTCTGTTTATGTTAGTTAAATAAGTACTTTTTCATTTTTCCTTCAGCACTTTGTGGTCTGGGTTATATATTAAACAATTCGTAAACGTGTATTTATGGTTGTACGCACACAGTGTCTGACTTGTACCTGGCAAACATTTTTTCTCCAGCCACATCTTCCACTTCATACTGATGCTTTTCATCAAGAATCTTGTGGGCAACAATCATGACTCCCTTAACGACAGAACCCTGACATGTACAAACAAATAAATAAACAGTTAATTAATTAAAAATATAAATCTTTGCACAAACAGTCATATCTTTCATAATGTATATATATGTATGTAATGTATAGAAATAGAGGTGTTTGGTGTAATAATAAAAAATTTCACCCACCTTCAAATCCATAGTGACGTGCTACAAGTGCTTGCTGCACTGAAGCCAAGAACAATCACTGTGGTGGTTTTGTGTGTTTTTGTACTTCTGCTTCGCATGAATAGAAGTGGAAGTGGGAACGAGGGGCCATTGAGATGGCCATGAATGGGGAACTAATTTCAGAAGTGGAAATATGTGAAGATTATTGAGCCTTTAATAAAATATAGGACACACTGTGCAACTGTATAAACAAAACAACAAAACTGATAAGAAATATAGAGCAACAATTAAACAATTAATTGTTGCTCTATATTAAAACAGCTTAATAATTTATTATATCACTTTACAATAGTCACAACAAACGTCTAACTAATTAACTGACTGATTTTCACTTCCACATTTGTTTTTTTTTGTTTCACTGTGTTGTTTTTGTATACCAAAAAGAGTGCTGCAGTTTTACTGTCAAATATTAACATGAAGACACAAATCCCTTAACAGAGAGAAGAGGAAATATACCAACTGTCAATTTTATAGTATTGTCGACATGTCATTAAACCACAGGAAGTTCAATTGGTTCCCCTGTAACAGCGGAGAGAAGAAACTGAACAATATACATATGTGCTTTACTAATAAATAATGGAAGGGATAATTAATAACGCCTCAAAAGTGTAATGGTGAGATTTTAAAGGTCCTAATGTATTGCTGTTCAATGAACATCATATTATATTATTCCCATGTCTAATGTGTATATTTGTACCTGAGTTCCTCCATACCCCTAAACAGAAATCAATCAGGGAGAATTGGGATCACCAACATAGATTGTGATCTGTAAGGTACACTGTGACAGTGGACCATGTAAGGATATCTGTTGTTGGAAAAACTTTACAAGGTAGCCTGTGTAAAAGTTATGTGGATATTGATTGTTTCTCATTGAAACTAATTGAGTTGTATCCTTCAGACTGATAATCAGAGTGCATTTCCTTCCCCATACAGCCTTTGCAAAGCAATGTTTAATATGTGCATTGTTTACAGCAATATCTGATCAGTCTCCTCCTTTTCTTTGTAGGTAATAAGCAGCATAACTCCAAACAAAAGGCAGGAAGTAAATCATACTGCCTGCATGCCTGTATGCGCATGACACAGGGTTCAGGTGGACAGATGTGTGTGTGTGTGCGTGCGTGTGCATGTGCGTGCGCACACTTTAGGAGGTAACTTCCGGGGTTTTCGCGCGGGCTCAAAGGATATCCCGGAAAATCACCTGGGTGAAGCTGGCGCTGATTGGTGCGCCGGGTTCAGTAGTGATCCCCGGGAGGACACAGGTGTGCACGGGCAGCGGCGACCGGGAGTGCTGAGGAGCACAACAGAGTGTCCGGAACGGTGCACGACCCGCAGCAGCCGCGAGGGGAGCGGAGGGAAACTATGCTAGGGCGGTTGCATCACGAGAGGCACTCCTCGTGGGAAAACGGAGGGCTGAATTCGCGCTTCTCCCCTCCTCCAGTTAAGTTTACCTTTCGTTCCTCTTTAATTTATGATATTGGATGGTTATGGTGGGGGACCGGCCCGGAGCCCACCAGACTATACCCATAACATCAGCACTAACTGATGAGTGGAAACAACTTAAAAGGGAAAGGGCCTTTAGTTTTGCTTGCTTCCTTGTGGTGTTTTTTTGTGTGCTGCTTATTCACTTGCATGTGCAGTTGATTTGTTCGGTTGCACTATTTTGCGTTTCTGTATTTGCTTGCCAAGTTTCCTTTTTGTTTACCCTTTATCTGATTTAGTTGTGTGGATTTCAGAGAATTTTGTTTAGTTTAGGCTAACCCCCCCCCCCCTCAACATTTCTGGAGGTGCCACTGTTCTGGACCCACAAATCAGGGTGATCAGACTTGTTTTATTTTTCTTTAGTGCTTGTTTTTGTATGTATGTATGTATTGTATTTTGTAATTAATAAATTAATTTGATTTTAAAATACACCTGTGTCAGCATACTATTTGGGGCTAGAAAGACACAAACAAACAGGGAGCACATTTCTGGAAAGATTTCTAAATAGCATTGGTTGTCAAATGCTCCACATGATGGGTAGTATGCTGCCTGTTACTCCTGAAATAAGACTCAGCAGTATGTCGTGAGTAGAGCCAGAAGGGGGTTCTTCAGCCAGTTGCTCAGCTCAGCATAACATGAAGACTATAAACGGGAGTGGCTCTCTCCAAAGGCAACCGAATCCTGCCAGGACATCTAAGGCTAACTAACCAATGTGTTCTCCTTTGTTTGATGTGTACAAAAACTGAAATGGAAAAAACAGAAATTGCTGTTGGGCATTTCTGCACCGCACCGCTTCATATTCACAGTACACTCATGGAAGTAGTATTTACCCGTTAATCTATCTTTGCAGCGACTGAACACATATGCAGCCTGTATTTCCGAATAATTCTCACTTTTTCTTTACTTGGGTCATGTTAAAACCCATTTTGAAGGTAGTTGTATATATGTTTTAAACGTGTTTATGTTGCTAAATTAGAAAGTTGTCCAGTGCTAGTGAAACACCTTTACAGTTTTGACACTAAGATGAGTTGTGTGGCTAAATTTACACAAGCATACACACTGAAGCTATTTCCAGATTTCCCAGTTGAGCCAATGAAGTCCTGCTAAGTCTGTACACACTGAGGTGGATTGAGTTACATGAGAAGAACATGCCCCACACATATACACACGGACGATGCCAGTGGACACACGGACCGCATTTCCACCATTTCAGAAGCTGGCATAAGTTGACAATCCAAACTCAAACAGGTAGTGAACCTTCAATGCACTGCATGATTTGTGTCTGACTGTTGAGCAATTATTTTGCCAGCTTAGCAGCTGAATGTATTCATTAAGGTCGACCTCTACATTGCATTTAACTTGATTGGATAAAAGGTTTTCTCCCAAACTCACTGCTCTCTAGTTCCATAGAAACAGTGGTTAGATGTCTTTCACTCTCTGGTCAAGTGTAAAGTTTTGACATATTACAATTTAAGGAACTATCTCTAGGTTACAAAGCGGTTTGAAAGTGCAATCTAACTTCCTACATCCGTTTGTGGTTTAACACTACATCATCATCATCTTTTTTCCTTTTTTTTGTCGTTGTACATGTTTCAGATCATGATAGTAGATGTGTTAATTATCGGGGGGGGCCCCCATGCTTTGACGTTGGCAAGCTTGCTATCCAGTACTGACCCTGTCCCAAGCTCCAACCCTGGACATGACTCACCACTCTCCCCTTCTTGCTCTGACCTTCTGTGGACGGGGCCACAACCAGGAGCATCTAACAAAAGTTGTTGCAGTGGCAAGAAGAAGAGGAGGGCAACGACTGGTAAAGTGTGCTTTACTTGACTCAATAAATTATAATTGTGAGATATAATATTCTCTTACCATGCTAAGTCATAATGAAGTAGTAGCAAAAGGTGAAGCTGAAACAAGTGTTCAAGTGGTGAGCTGATTGTTTGGACTTGTTGCCCCTGAATGCTCATTTATCAAAGATTCTACTTGTGTATTTTTACATGCAAGTGAACCAAATCAAAATTACTTTTGCTTCCTATGTAGCAGGACTTGCAATGGAGGAACAAACGGTGGAGCCATTTCTATCAGAGAGGGTGGTTCCCCCGAGGCCGAGTCTCCGAGTTGTAGATTCCTATGGAGAGTGGACCACTCTGTGGGAGAGCCAGTTCACAGCTCTGGGCATCCCTCATCTGCGCTCACACACATTGGTGCACACAGACCCTCTTAATAAGGTAGGCATATAAACATAGCCCACTCCTCCTGGAGTAGAAACGAGGCAGAAACTTTTACAGTATAAATTTAAATAAGCGTGCATGTATATATTTTTTTCGTGACAGAGAGCCCTGATGGAGTTTGTTTCAAAGAGTGATCGTTCCCTGGAGCTTCACCGTCTCCCAGACCAGGTTTACATTCTGGATGAAAATGCCTTTTTCAATGACATGAGACTTGGCAAGAAGGAGAGGAAACGACTGAACATCGGCTCAACACTTAAGAAGAGTTTATCCTTCAGCCTGCCAGGAACCAAACTAAGTGTGGATTTCTTTAATGACCAGGTTGGACACAGTGCACACACAAATTAATTTAATTTAATTCACGTAACATATTTGAGGTTTACAATATAATTGTTTAATGTCTATGATTTTACACTTACTCTGAAGAAATTACTGTTATACGCTACCTAATAACACTTTGCGAATGTGCCTGTTATCAGATCCTCTTAAGACTAGGTATTTTTTGGAAAAGTCTTTCAAAGGCACAAATGGCAATGAGTACATAACCTACGACCTGAGAGGGCGGCCACCTCTAAAATGACACGACATTAACATCCAAAACTATAAACTACATATTTGTACTGAATTGAAACTCAGGGTAAAGCAAAGAGCAGGGCTATGTTTGGTTTTGTTAATGGGGATCTGTTGACAATAAGAGGGATATGCAGACTAATACCATAAACATTGCATTTTCAGCTGCATGAGAACCAAAAGTCTGATGATTGCTTTTTTAGGTCTGTCAGTTAATGAATTTGAATTTGCAGGTGGAGAGATACGACTTGGGCAAAGTGTTGGTAAAGGGAACAGTGGACCACATCTTCCCTGTTATGGAGCACAAGCAAAACGAGAATGATTGTATGACGGAGCAGGTCTCAGAGTGCGAGACCATGAGAGTGACTGAAAGGAAGATAGATGGGGGAAGGAAGACAGTGAAGTATTTTCAAGTCCAGCTTCGAGAAGGCATCGTCCTCAAAGCTCACCGGGTCGTTGTGGCAACAGGACCAACCCGTGCCCAGATGGTAAACATCCCTTCGTGGGTGAAAAGCATTAGTGAGAGCTACCCAGAGGAGCGTTTGCAGCACACAGTGCACCTCATGCACCACCTTTCAAAATCTAAACCAGAAGAACAAAAAGAAACATTTCCCTCTCAAGGTATGTCAGCTTTCTTTTGACACAATCTAACAGAAAATCAAAACATTATTGTAGCAATTTCCCAGGAAATCTGACCAGGAGCAAAAACATGATGTACTGTAACTCAATGCCTTGCACATATGTCAGAATTGTCTTAATGAGTATTACTTTTTCTGGGCTTGTGAAGTCTTAAGTGGCTGGTCCCCAGCTCTCACTGCAGTACTTAACATGTACTATGTGTGTCTAGAATTGTATGTTGTATGTGAGAGAGGGCAGAGAGTAATGGTAGTCGGTGGAGGTCTTTCCAGCGCTCATGTCGTCTCAATTGCCCTGCAGCAAGGTGCCAGCCATGTGATATGGGTCATGAGGAAGCACCTCCAGGTCTAGTGAATGTGTGAAACTGCATGTAGACCAACCATAAATAATTCCAATAACTCTACCTGTCTACATCCACCATGTATATCACTATTTATCCTACAGTTAAAACAGTTTGATGTTGGTGATGTGGAGAGCCTGGTGGGTCGTTACTCCCATGTGGAGCACGGCATCAAGATGGATGGCCAAGCCTACCTTAGGCAGTTCTATAATGAGCGGAGTCTTCACAAACGGCTGGCTATGATTCGTCAAGCACGGAAAGGAGGAGCAGTCACCCCAGAGGCCTACATCCAACTGCAGCCATTCATACTGAATGGACAGGTGGATGTGAAGACATACTGTCAGGTAATGTCAGGAGCGATTGAGTGAACATAGATCAGATTAGACGAGGTGCGATCCAGTAAGGTGCAATAATGTGAGATTAGCTGAGACAAAAGTAGGTCTACCACTCAGCTCCGGTAAGATGAGGAAAGCTGAATTGACATTACTTTGAAGTGATATTACGAATAGGGGAATGGTCAAAATAAATTGGATGATGTCAGAGTAAATGTGGCACAACAAGTTCAATTATTGGCGAGATGCAATGAGTTAACAGTAGGTAAAGTGGGGTACCGTATTATAAAATAATAATGTGAAAGCAATCATGCAACTGTTCAGGTGAGTGAAGCCAGCTGGTGCTACAGGAGCCAGGCCTGGAATCTTTCCCTCAGCACTGGGGCCCATTGGACTGGAGATATGATCTGGCTCGCCACCGGCTGCAAACTTGATGTGGAACAGGACCCGCTGCTTTCTGGGGTGATAAAGGAATTTCCAATTCAGGTGGGTAAATGATTTTTATTTATTTTTTTAATGTGTAAGCAGTGAAGAAAAAAAGGTTCAACCCGCACTCTGTCGCCTGTCAAGGTGATCGATGGCTGGCCGTGCATATCGGAAAGCTTACAGTGGGCAGAGGGGTGTCCACTCTATCTGATGGGCCAGTACACAGCTCTTCAGGTAGGTCTTCTGTTTGTTGTTTTGGTGCACAACAATCTGCACGCTTCTTATACTAATGGAGCCACTAACTTTTCCCCTCACACAATCAGGTTGGACCTCATGCAGTAAATCTGGCTGGTGGCCAGGCTGCTAGCATGCGAATTGCCAAGGACATCCTGCGCCGTCAGAAACAAGACAGTGGGGATGATTCTGAACCGAGTGGGGAGAAATCAAAAACTGAAGAATATATTCGACAGATGCAAGGCCTTTTATGGCTTTAACTTTTCCATTTGGACTCAATGAACTCACATGCACAAGAGGTTTCTTTAGTATCCTGGTCAAAAGGGACTATATCTGACCTTGATTTAATGCTCTGAAACTTCTTGTTTGATCCGTAAGGACCCAAAAATATATATATAGTTTAGTAACATTAATTACATGTGTATATATAAAAAAGAAATCTGACACAGATGGAAAATCTCAATTTTGCGTTACTTAATCTAAACATGGCTGATGTAAGCATATATTGTACAACATTAAAACGTACTTAAATACATATTATTTGCTGTTCATTTTTACTGCGGGCCATCGGTTCTGGCTGTGCAGTTTTCTTTTTACACTCTGGAATGTGTTCTTAGGCCGCTCCCCTAGCTGACATCCGGGTTATAATCCTACCTGAGGCGTTGAGAGGCCGCAGTGAAACGTGAAAACAGCAGCGCTGAGATCAGCTGACGATCAGCTGACTGCTCAGCTGACTCGGTCACTGCCGATCGCTCCTGTCAGGTAAGAGTTTATCCAAGCTGTTGGACTTTCCTGCAGCTGAAAACCGTGCCATTGCTTGATCTGTCCGGTCATTTTGTCATCTCATGTTAGAATATTTTATTTGGGGAAACAAAAATGACCGTGTATTTGATGGTTTGTAGTGACGGGCGAAACCACAATGGACGTGAGGAAAGTGGCAAAGACAGTTCTCAGTGTGGAACAGGCTGAGGGAATTGGTGCTCGTGTCCGCAGGAGCATCGGCAGAAAGGAGGTAAGTCATTCACCACGATAGAGGCCTTCCATTATTTTCTATTTAGCTAAATTAAATAAAAAGAAATCTACCTTTCTTTTTCAGCTGTGTAATCTGGATCCCTTTCTTATGTTGGATGAGTTTAGAGTGGGCAAGCCATCAGGTTTTCCAGACCATCCTCACAGAGGATTTGAGACGGTAATATTTTTGGCTTTCTTTCCAACCGGTCTTTCTAGCAGAAACAGAAACACAATTGATCTATCTTTTATGAGTCATTCAATTTCATAACAGAGTCCAAGACACTGAATATATCTGCATGTCTTTTATGTCACGGAACAGACCGAACAATAAATGGGAGAGTAAGAAAATAATCTGTAGATTGATCGATGGAGAAGATAATCTCTAAATTGGAAATTACAACAATCAGATTCTTTCTTTTTTCTCAACCCATTTGACAATTTGAGCATAGGAGGACCCAAATCACAAAGAACAATCTGAAACTAGTAGCAGGGGAATATTATATAAATATGAAATGATCTACACATATGTTGAGGCTTCTCTACCTCAGCTGAAAAACAACGTACAATGTTCTGATTCACTCACAGTTACACACGTATGCAAGGTACATGCTATGCTGATGCAAACACGACACCCTCCCTCGGGGTCTCAGAACAATGTAGCAGTATAAAAAGGAGCATAACAGCGGACACGCAGGATCAACAGGTACTGCTGAGAAGCAAAATTCCTACTTTAATCACTAGATGGCGTCAAAAGAATATCGTCAAGAAAGTCAATTATTGTACCACTCTCCCCAAATGATGTTTCAGGTTTATACATTTCAGAAGATATACAAAAGCCAAATCTATTAATATTATATATATGGTTATATTGTTGAATCTGTTAAGGGTCAGGGTCAGCTAAAAAGACTAAGACAGATTCGTTTAAAGGAATTCAATTTAATGTGTAAAACCTATTGATTTAATTCATTTACCCTTTTTTCTGTAGTTTCAATTTTTCCCCTTTGGACTGTTTTTCAGTGAAAAAATTAAACAAAATGTGGCTTTGGTGTTTATCACCATTTGCATATTAGAGCCTCACTGATCAGTATATCAACTGAAAAATTAAGTTATTATTAGCCGCTAAAAATCGTACTTTTACAACCTCTCATTAGAAAATGTCAGGGTATAATTGCTTCAACTTTAATTTAAGCAATAGTATGTAAGTTGTCTCTGCCACAAACATGTTTACTTATCATGAGTGGATGGAGGTGATAGTCACTTACAAAAGGCGTTATTCATTGGTGTGTTTACAACACACAAGGGTATAAAACGCCCTCAGAGCAGGACAATTTCTTCAAGACAGATTTTATTGACACTACAGTGATTCTTAATTAGATTTTAAATCTTCAGAAATGGGCCGACTTTTTAATTTGCCTAGGCTTTAGGCATGAAGTGAGACAATGTCTGTACTTTTTCATGTCAGGCCCCAAATAATGAAACATATGATAATAATCCCACTCTGTGGATGGGAAACCTGTTTATGAATCTTTCAGAAACAGTTTGAGCCTGTCAAGTGTTTGTTTAAATGTCCCTTTCCATTTACATTTGAAATCTTGTCTGGTGAGGCTATGCTCACCATATTACAAAGTTTCTTTGGGAGGTAATGTGGCAGTTGGTAATGATCTTATGAACTTGAGCAGATTGTCCTTAGATTGCCAGGCGTTCCTCTAAGTGTATTTGATTTGGCAGATGCAACTTAAATCTCCCTGTGTGGGTGGACAGGACTAGGCTGTCTCCCAGCACGGCTTTCAGCAGGTGTGTTTGCTCATTCTCGCTTGACATTTGAAATCACACAGCTGTGGAGACGGATCACAGGCAGCTCACTGCGGGGGCCTGAGCTCCCACCCTCACACAGATGTTCACCTTTGAACCTATGACCCAAGATTAGCACTTCTCTTCCTGTCCATTATTGGGGCTAGTGAGACATGCACTTACATGCTTTTAGTATCTAAGCAGCACTTACAATATAAGATGGTATTTCACTTAATGCTAAAAAAGTTAAATACATAGTAATAAAGCTGTCAAACAATAACAAATGTAAAATATGCAATAATTTAGTTTTCTGATGTAATAATTAAGTCAATGTTACTGCAGCTGTTTGTCCTCTGTTTCCTCATACAGGTAACGTATGTTTTAGAGGGGATCATAGCCCATGAAGACTTCTGTGGACATTCTGGTCGACTGAAACCTGGAGATCTGCAAGTACGGCTCAACTTATTATTGCATCACATTTTAGGATTTATTTAAAATAAATGTGATTATATAATAATATTATGGAAAGTATGCATATTTGAATTCTTTCTAATTGTAAATGACAATATTGATGCAATTCATGTTTGGAGCAACAGACAGGACTGAAAACGGGGGCAAGCTTTTAGCCTGACATTGTCCAAAGGTTACAAAATACGATAATAGCACCCTCCATATTATTATTAGTTATCTCCTGTAAGTAAGATAAGATAAGATAAGATAATCCTTTATTGTCCCACAGTGGGGAAATTTGCAGTGTTGCAGCAGCAGAGGTAAAAAAAATATGCAAACATAAAAAACACAGGTTTAGAACAAAGTAAACTGAGACTGTGCACAAGTAGAACAAAGTACTGGAGATGCAATATATATGCAGTGAAGTCTCAACAAGATTGCATCTATATTTTTATTAATACAATAAAACTGGTAAATGTAGTGTTTCTGTTAACTCTTTATTTACCAGTGGCATTGATGTTATATATAAGCCTTATCCTTTAATTGTCAATGTGGTCGATTTAAAAGCAAGTCCATGACATTATTCGGGAGTATTTGCTTCTCATGAACAGAAGAAGACTTACGTTTTTTGGTATACAAATCCCCACCAACTCATTTCACATGCATCATAATGTGCACCCAGACTAATTGGATATCATGCCCTGAGGGTGGTTTCCTGTTTTTTTTTAAGTAGTAAAGTTAACACACACACACACACACACACACACACACACACACACACACACACACACACACACACACACACACACACACACACACACACACACACACAGGCTGCTGACTCAGGTTTTATCTGTAGAGGAGGTTCAGTCGGTTCAGCTGAATTAGCTCTTACTCACCATGTGCACCCTCTGGAGGCTCGGACGTGATGTTGGAGCTGCAGATGCTTTAACCGACGTCTGCCTGACCTGTAGGGAAACTCTGTTTTGGATTAAAGCAGCGATTCTTTAAAGAAACACATTGTGCTGACACCCTGAAAAATATCAAATTCGGGCTTTAAATGAATTTCATTTGTGGAAATTATCATTTTATAAATCAAACACACCCCTGTTTGATTCGGAATGTTTTTAGTACCCAGTATATTCCCCTCCCAGTAAATACCCAGCACGCAGCAATAAAAAACAAGGAGCATGATGACCAGTCACAGATGAATTATCGTTGGCAAGCTGCATTCAAGTAAAGCTCCACAGTGGAAATTTCCAACTGGGCTAAAGAAGCAGCATAAATTGTTTGCTCGAACCTTACTTCATCCAATGTTTTGAATCAGTACCTGATACAAAATCATGTAAGTTATGACTGTTTGAGCTTAAAAAAAAACATAGGATTGTTAATAGCATTACAACACTTAATTTCACTTAATCATTCACTTAATTAGAATTGCATTCAAATTTCTCAAACTGAATATTTTTTTCCTTGATCAAAGTTGATGACCAGAAAAGCTTTTTTTTTACTGGACTCACACCACCTGCAAGACTCGGGGCTTTTTTATTCTTTGCTTATAAAAAAAAAAATCTTCATTATTATTATTAGTAAGTAAAAATATATTTGATCCTGTGTAAATGGTATATTTTCAATTTGTCTCCTTGTGCACCAGTGGATGACTGCAGGACGGGGGGTGGTCCATGCTGAAATGCCTGTATCAGAGGAGCCAGTGATGGGCTTACAGCTTTGGGTGAACCTGCCAAAGCGAGACAAAATGGTGAAACCAGCATACCAGGAGCTCAAAGGCTCAGAGATCCCCAACATCAGCCGTGGAGGTGTTACAGTCAAAGTAATATCTGGAGAAGCTTTAGGAGCAAAGGTGAATGAGTCTCGATTCGTATTTCTTCCAGGGTTGCGATCACTGCAGCATCATCAAAAAAGCCAGTCAGAAGTGCACTTAAAACTGAATGAAATGTTTACTTTCCTGGAAGCTGTTAATCTCAAAGTGATTGCTTGTTTGCTGAATGCTTGAGGCGAATAGGAAAAACTGACCAACACACTGTGTTTGCATGTCTTTATAAGGTTGTGTGGACTAATTATGGTTCCAAACCATCACATTGTGGCAGTTCCTCACCACTTCAAAGGGGTTTTAATGGTTTAAACTTGGTTTTAAGGTTAGGGTTAGACTTAGGGATCGTTAGGATAAGGGGTTAGGGAATGTATTTATGCATGTCAGTGAGTGTCCTCACATCTATGGAGTGGCGCGTGTGCTCGTGTGCTCGTGCGTGCGTGCATGCGTGCGTGCATGCGTGCGTGTGTGCGTGTGTTTGTGTGTGTGTGCGTCTACACATACAACCGCAGTGTATGCGAATGCTTGTTAACCGCACTATTTTACCAGTGTAAGTGCAAGGAGTGTCCGTCTGAAAAGAGGAAATTGAAAATTAGAAGCAGACTGCAGTCCTCGCCTACGAGCATTGTACTGTTTGTGTGTGTGCGTTTTTTTTTTTAGATATAATGTAAAGGGTTACTGCCAAGCAGAAAAAAATTTAACAAACATGAATTTCACTTCATTCATTGCATTTCTGCTGTTTAATATTTTTGATAATGTTACAGACTGATTTAATTGTCAGCTTGACCCAGATTTTATGTCTATTCTTACTTCACTCAATGAAGTGCAATCGACAAGATTGTGTCACAATACACATTTTATAATTAAAGTCAGCATTGTAGTTGGGACTTAAACAAATGACCCTGAATCACTGGCATCACTATGCCAAAGTTAGTATAAATGTGGTCAGATTTATATAAAATATTTTATATACTTAAGTTTGTGTCTATATGTGTGTCTAGAGAGTATTTCTAATATATATATTCATATTTTTCTAATGCCTAGTCCAAGGTTTTCACAAGGACACCAACCGTTTACCTGGACTTCATGCTGCAGACAGGGGCTGTGCATGTGCAGCCAGTCCCATCAGGTAGGCAGAGTGTGCCTATAAAGGTGTGTTCATAGGGAAAGTGTCCTAATGGGCTTTAGTGCTGCATGCTGTGAAGCATCTCATTGCTGATTTAGGACTGAAACCCAATTTTCTGCATTTCCCGTTCCTGGAATCATAAATATATTCTGAATTGCCCGTGTCGGAAAACTTACAAAAATGCTTTTGACAGGGTGGACTACATTCATCTATACATTATCAGGATCCATTCATGTAGGTGAGTTGAGAAAGACCATTTTATTACTTCAGATGTGCGGCGAGAGATAGTTTCCTTTCCCTATTGATCCTTATCCTTCATATTCACAACTAACTAGGTTGCTTCAAGCATTCCCTCATTAGACAAGGCTGCTCTTTTTTTGTCTATTCTATCACTCCATCAGGTCTCACACTGCTCTTTCTGTTTCGATATGTACGTGGCAAATATGTGTGTGACCTCAGTCCAAACACAACTTCCCTCCTATCCTTAGCCAAAAGGCCCATGTGTTCCACTTTGAAGCTTGACGGATTCATACTGTCATAAAACTATGATTTCTTCAGACTTTAGACTAAAGCGGCTCTATTTGAAATGCACGAAATTTTACAGGAGAAATGATTGCACTATTGTGTATAAAATATGACCAGCCAAGAGTTTGGTTTTAGATCAATCACAGTAACTACTACTGTCATAACTACGCCCCGTTGTATCAGTGTTGCTGTTTGCCATTTTACTGTGAAATTTTGTATTACCCACTTACTGGACAAGATCATGTGATAAGGGAATTCACCTCGCATGAGAACAGAAAGTTTCAGAAGCCAAACTCATTTTCAGAGGCTTTGTTGGTTTGTTCAAACCTGTTGTTTTCAGTCAGCATTCCCCCTGTTGATATTCTTTCTTAACTGCTGGATCGCTCACACCGTTTGTAATTGCTAACATGCGTTTTGGAGAGGATGAAAATGACTGCACAGATTAAAGTTATTTAAATGTTAAGTTTTTAACTTTGGATGTTTGTCTGGCCAAACCGGAACCAGCTTGTTTTGATAATTGCATTGACCAAAAATGAAAGTGTCTCTATTTAACTGATTAGTTATGTTGTGCAACAGATATTGTGTGTGTGTCTTTTTTTTATAAGACTGCCATTGACAGACCATTTATTAATGAAGAGATCTTGCCTTGTTTGAAAACAATGATCTTATCCTTTTTGCAAGGTCCAGATCAGGAGCAACAGAAAGTGGAGTCGCATCACACCGTGGTGTTTGGAGATGGGAACTGTGTCAAGATTGAAAACAAGGTAAGGGGCTTTTCTGTACTAAGGCCAGTGACTTCTAAATTTTGCTCCATAATGCCCCCTTGGAGGCTGAAGATATTTGTTGATTTAAGTTGCGTTTAGGAGATTACCAACGTGTTTATTTTTGAGTTGCTCCTGCCTTAGAAGCATAGTTGACTGTTGTTGAAGTATGAATATTTATACAATTTGCTCTATTTTCCCACATAACTTATCAAGCAACACTGCATTGACAGTAATATTTATCTTATATAGAAAACAAACCAAGTTATCCCTTCAAGCAGAGGCATGCTTAACTACACTAACAATGGTTTAGAAATATGCGATAGTGGGGTATTCACTGTGGAAGGATTAAGGGAATACATTGGATTAGATGTTTCCTTTACTATGGTTATTTCTTTTTAAGCTTCATTGCTTGGACTTTATAGCAGAGATGTGAAACCCAAACCATTGATGCATTCCCAATTTTGTCCAATAAGCCTTACCTTTTTTTTCCCCTTTTACTCCATTTATTTTGAGTATCACCTTTACTTTTACTCTCTGATTAAATCTTACCTAACCTAAATCTATATTTTGTAGCTAGCATTCAGGGCAAATAATATGTTACTAAACTTTTATTCAACTTTCCCTTCTTTACCTGCCCTGATTTGACGCAGTGGTACAAAACTTAAAATTAAAGATTTCCACAATTTTTTCCTCAATAGACATAAAAATACAGTTTTTTAATATATCATTTTAATCATTTAATCAGTATGTGACCACAGGACACTACTTGTTTAAATAACATAGTTTGGAGGGGCGGATTTCCAAAATCCTCATGGAATGCTATCAGTCTACTTACCACACTGGCAAATATGACAACACAGCCTCTCATTTCTTCCTCAGGGATCTGAACAGTCTCATTTTGTCCTGATTGCTGGAGAACCAATCAAAGAGCCTGTGGTACAACATGGTACAACATTTTATTCCCACAATGGCACTGAACAAAATACATTCTTAACGTGGGGAAGAAGTCCCATATTAATAACATTTATGTATTTATTTGCTGTGTTGTGTCTGCCTTTCAGGTCCATTTGTAATGACCACAGAGGAAGAGATCAGACAGGCTATAGGAGACTACCAGAGTGGCAGGAATGGTTTTGAAAGGGCCACAAACTGGAGATCTAAGATCAGAGATTCTTTCTAAATGGGTGGTGGGTATCTTTCTGCAAATCTGATCACACTTTTATCTGGCCATTGAGACAATTTATATGAAAGGCAGCTGAGAAATACGAAAACAAAAAGTTGATGTGAGACATGCGAGGTCTTGGCAAGAGGCTTTCTGAAGGAGTGTTTTGTTGTAAATTTGGAGCTGCAAAACACTGTAATGCTGGTAAGTGTGCAATGTTGACAAGACGTAGTTGGATTTTGTGTGATATTCTGTTTGTATTTGACAATATAGCATGGTTCTTTTGAAGGATGTAAAAAAAAAAAAAAAAAAAAAAAAAAAAAACTAAAAAAGAAGGCTCTTTACAGGAAAATAGTTACATGTTGCACTTTCATTCCTGATAGTTCATCTTTCTCTTATTTGTTGGAGAAACATATTCATGTTGATATTTGCTTGTTCAAATAATAATAAACCTTTCTGCATATACAGTATGTAAGTGCTTTATGCATTTAGTTGAAGGCGACGGAAAATATGCCCAAGCTCCTTTTCCTCGTTTGCATGCAAATCCACTATGTATGTTGCATGCAGAGTCAAATGGGCCTGGATGGGTGGATGGGATGTCTGTGGGACAGGGGTGTTGCTGGACTCTTATTTCGCCTCACACGTTAAGCAGGTCTGGATCACATTTAAAACACATGTTTCTGTTTTTTGGCCGTGTGCAATTTGGCAACTCTAAGAAGAGAAGCCACTGAAGGGGGATTTAAAGGGCAATTGACGGGGAATTGATCACTTGATAGACAAACATTAAAAAAGCAAGACGGAAACACTAATAAAAAGGAGCCCTCTGAGGCAGAACACCCAGCTCCTGCGGGAGAAACATAAGGTCAGATCCCAAGATAGATATACTAGCTTCTCATCTCCTTCAAAATTTGGCCTAGATCTTAAAGGAGTGGTGTGGTCATTTTTGCACCTGGGGCTTAATAATAATTTGGAATAATCCAAAGTGGGATACTAAAGAAGGATAGTAGGAAAGTTTAACATAGAAATGTTGTAACCACTGAAATGGCAGTTAAGAGGAACCAGAAGCCAGCAGCAATTTCTGGAGGTAGTATTACACGGGGAGGAAAAAAAACTGATAAATGGAAGTAAGTTCAGATAATCTAGCCGGAGGATTTGTATATATTGCATAGGACATCAATCCATTTGAACAAAGCAGATTTTGATGATTGGTAATCCTCAAGGAAATCCAGACTCAGACAGTTTTTTCCTGAAGTCTTTTACTACTTCTTGTAGTGTTTTTATTTTACAGAACACATCCGGCTCTGCTTCAAAGCTTCAGCGGTCAGTAGGACATGTTTTAAAGCCCCTTTAGCATTCCCCATTTGGCTCACCGCCGTCTGGTTTGCCGTGACAGGTTACGTCAAGCTTGCACACTTGCACACGCACACACGCACACACGCACGCACGCACACACGCACACACGCACACACACACACACACACACACACACACGCACACACACGTAATACTGTGCAGCTGTAAAGATCAGAAGTTTGTGTTGCACATACCTGCACTGAGAAGACAGAGTGTGTGTGTGGTCTGAGGGACTGAGCTGGCCTGGGAAATCGACTCAGAGAGGCAGTCCGTTCTAAGTGCTTACTGCCAGCAGTAAAAGAAGAAGAAGGATTCCTCCTGCTGAGGGCTTCTCAGACACGGCGAGCAGAGCCAAAGGAGGATGGTGAAGCTAAAACTGACCATGTGCAGACTCTCCTGCTTGATGACACTGTTGGTCGAGCTGAGCTGGATAAACATGGGCCACAGCGTGCACAGAGAGGGAGGAAGTAAGGTAAGTGTGACCCAAAACTTTTTTGGTCTTTAAATGTTAAACATGTAAAAACAAAATTGCTTTGTAAGAAGTGTTGTTTAATGACAGATATTGTTTGCCTTGGTGTTTTATGTTTATTATCTAACCCTGTCCAGAGAGTCTTTACTGAATTTACTTGATGCATGTGATTTAGATTTAGATTCGGTTGTATTTGCAATTTATTCCCCTTCTCTTTTAACTAATGTCATGGGTGCAGTACTCCCACGTGTGCTCACCACCTCCTTTCTGCTGATAATAATTCAACAAAAGCATAAATATGTGTGTTCTTGCATGTGGCTAAAATAGATATTGTACATAAAAATTGGATCTTTGATTTCTCTCCACCTTTAACTCTCTTTCAATTCCTGTCCTCCCGTTCTCAGTCGCTCTCTGTTTCTCATTAGTGGTTCTATCCCCTGGTAGACATTTTGGAGGGGAAGCCTCCCTTTTTTCTGTTCTGTTGTTTCTCTGATTTAAGTGGAAGCAGTCAGCGAGCCAACCTGCCCCACCCTGTCTTCTGCAACATACTGAACACATCAGAGGGCTCAGATCATTACAGTTGTCCAGAGTAAATAAAGAATTGTGCAGACAAGTGCATGGCAGTCCTCTCTGATGGGCCTCCGCCTGGCGGCAGATCTACCAATCCAGAATCTGGCTTTGGCCTTTCTGCCTCATAATTTAGCCTGGGAACTCTCTTGCTCCCACCCTTGGCTCTTTAAAGACTATGAACATGTAAATACGTTAACAAAAACAAAACTGTAAAACAATTTCTCACAGGGAACATCGTGTGTGTGTGTGTGTGTGTGTGTGTGTGTGTGTGTGTGTGTGTGCGTGTGTGTGAAGACACAAACTTTTTTTCGCCCTTGCTTCCAATGGCCATTATGACTCTATAAAGATGGATGAAGTGTTCCAACTTGCTGATACTGTAAAGAAATGAAAAATGTCATGCCTTTTTGAGCTAGTAACATGGATTGCAGCCTGGAGTCTGATAGTAATGGTAAGTCTGAGAGTAATGACCAGGTAGTGGAGCAGCAGTACCAAGGCCCAACTGATATACCAGTCTGGAGCATTGCAAATCAATCTCAGGGTTTATGACTTCGAGCAAGCTGTTTGATTTGTGGGTCAGTAGTTCATAGAATTGCCTATGTATGCTAATACTGCTGGATCAGGAGCGTATTCTTTCAGTTGTGTGGTTTAAATCTTGTGTGTCGGAATAAAGCTATAGGTGTTTATATTCTGGTTGTGATATATATAGTAAATTGATCCTACATAAACTGCAAGTGTTTCCAACAGATTGCGACTTCCACAGATTATAATTCAAACTGTGGAGAGCATGTGTGTTGTCTTGTTTGAAACTGACTGAGTAAATTGTTACTGGAGCTGACTTTTGACAGGTTTGTTCTGTGCACATGGTAAATAAATACAATTAACAAAAGAGTAATTGTATACATCTAGTTTTTAAACACTTTTTTTATTGCTTGATTGGTCATATCACACCAAATGACCAATTTAAAGTTCATTAATAATATTTTTAAGACTCTCATTTAATAATGTATTCATTTAAACCCGTAGGACCATTTTCCGCCTTAAAATCAAGTCAAGATGAGTGTGTTTTGCGTATATGTCAAAGTGACGCATGAAAAGATATCTGCCTGTGATCCCTGCAGGTAATGAGGCAGTGGGAAAAAAAGGTGCGATCAGCCTCCAGCCTGGATGAGCTGCTGAGGCTTGCAGATTTTCCTGACTGGAAGTTGTGGAAATGTCGTCTAAGATTGCAGCAGCCAGAGACCCCTTCCTCTCCGCCTTCAGTGGGGTCACACCGCTCTACACGCTACGCAGCTGAATCATACAGCCTGGAGATACTTAAAGGTTGGATAAAATATATACAGTAGTTCATGTTACTGCCAGGTTATGTGTGCTGTTGTGGTTGTAAACATTGTGTGTCTTGCATTAAGCCATAGACGAAGAGTGGCAGCGGACTCAGTGCATGCCAAGGGAAACGTGCGTGGATGTGGCCAAGGAGCTCAGCACTGACCCCTCAATGTTCTTCAAGCCACCTTGTGTGTCTGTCCACAGGTTTGTTTGAACTGAAACCACAAGTTCACAATGTAAACATTGATCTCCGAGCTTCTTGCAGCCTAACTAGCAATCATTATAGAAAAATGTCCAAACAAACAACAAATATTGAAATAATGTCCGTATTCCGTACAAGTGGTACGAAACATATTTGAAGTCAAATGACAAGCAACTTTTCAGTAATATTTTACTGACAATTTAAAGGGTTCTTTTAGATTTTCTTTATCATATTATTACGGGAATATTTGGGGAAATATTGTTGTTTGCTTTCTTGCCATGGGTTTCGTGAGAAGATGAATAGGTCTTAATGAAATCCCTAAAGCTCAGCTTGGATTATTTGAGCAATCACAAGCAACTTTTTGGAGTCTTTTATAACTGTGAGGCTGAGGTGATAACAAACTTTACGCATTGGTAGGAGGATTCTGTTGCCTTTGAGCAGATCCAGGTTGTTTACTGTTTATAACAGTTTACATGTTGCCACATATTTTTCCTACTGACAATAGTTGCGATAACCAATCACTCCTATGTCGGATTAATATTTTTTTCTTATAAAGATTCTATTTAAATTCAAACAAATGAAACAGTGACAGCATCTGCTCCTCAATCAGCTACAACAACCCTCTGTATGTGTCCTGCAAATGTGGAACTGTTTCCTATATTCAACTTATTCTTGCAGGTCACTTTACCCAGATGTGACTTTCTTTTCCCACTGACAGGTGCAGTGGTTGCTGCAATCAAGAGGGCACCACCTGCCGAAACACAACTACTGTATATGTGAATAAAACTGTGAGTGACTAAACAGTATGACAAGGAGGTGGCTTTGTTTTCTGTGGCTTTGAGTACAAGCACTTCTACAAACTCTTGTGTCCTTGTGTTGCAGGTGCTTAGTGTTATTCCATTCAACTTCGTACCAGAACCTGTGCTAATAAAAGTAGCAAACCACACAGAGTGTAAGTGCATGGAGCCCGCTATTATACGACGTAATGCTCAGCCTCACAGGAGCAGTGGGTGAGTTTCTAAGTCGGTTTTTATTTCTCGGATAAATGCATTGCGATATATTTTTTTATTTTTTATTTTTTAATCCATCTGGTTCATTGACAGCTGTTCTCCAATGAGCCAGCTCTCAGCAACAGAGGACTCCAGAAGACTTTGTGCCAGTGGGTTGATTTGGGATTGTGCCACTGACAGATGCATACCTTACCCTTCCAGCACACCAGGTGTGTGTTTTTTAATTACATATTTTAGTGTTTTCAATGTAATTGATGTAAAAGTGAACAGAATTTGCTCTCGGTTCATCATTATATATTGATCTCACTGATATACATTATCCAATTCAGCTAATAAGAGGTAGAGGAATTTCCTGCGGTAACACTGACTTGCACCCTGTTTATTACATCCTGTTCAGAGTTGCCACTCAGTTCGTGGATGCCCGACTGTGAAATAGATGTCGATCGCTGCGACTGTCTCCCAAGACCTGTGCCCACTCTGCAGCCACGACCAATTCATCGCTGCCAACTCAACACTTCAATCTGTGCCCACAAGCATCAACGCTTCGATCAAGCGTCCTGCAGGTAGGTCAGAGGCTTCAAAATAGCAGTCTCTTTCTTTAGCATGAATGCTTTCTTAAATCCCTCTAAGCACTCTAAATTGATGTTAGACATACCAATAGATATAGGCGACTGCGGCCAATATCGTTTGAGCAAAAGGTAAAATGATAGTGTTGAGAAGAAAATGTTATTAGGGAAGTTTTAGAGAGGTGCAGTGAAACGGGGAAAGTAAAAAGAATTCAACTTAAAATGTTTCAGAGTTCAGGTCCATCCAAGGCATGGGCTGGCAGAGTGATAATCCTTCCGAGCTTTTTCCATGTCAAAAGCACATGAACTTGTTGACAGCTCCCCAAAACTGTAGCCCAAACATCTTGATCGGCCTCTGGTGGATGGCTGCAGTACTGGTGATAACTTTCACCTCCTGTACACACATTTTGTTGGTATATGTAAAGTCCACTGGCGACCGTTCAAATGTTTTTGGGATACATTTGGGTTTATTTAGATGGTTAATGCCAGAAAATGGTTTGAACGTTCTTGATTGAAACCTAAGAGTGCCAAGCATTTGCTCGATCGCACTCTGGTCAACCTATATACTGCGGCTCCACTCCCCCATAAGTGTTTGGCACCCTGCAGGTCACCAACACAAGCTGACAAACCATCCAGGATATTTTGGCTTTGCTTTGTACAGTGGGCTATCTACTCTCTATGCTTGGAGTTCACTCATATTTTGTTCTTCTAAATGCTTACTTTTTTATTTACAGATGCAAATGGCCTAAATAGATGTTCACTCGGGACATAAATTACGACAACCTGCTTACGTTTGGAGGCAGAGACAAAAGGCTCATAATTTATTTACAGTACTATTTATGCTGATCCCTTTAACTAATTATGATGATATTAACTCACAAGATTGTGTTAATGGATTTTTTTAACGTGCTCCCCTTGTTTCAATCAATGTGTCAAGTTACTATTTTGTACATTTGTTCTTTATGCACTGAATATGTAGTTTATGTTTCAAGATTATTTTTGTAATTTAAATAGGTTATGAATGTTTTCATTATTGCTTAACTCCTTTTTACCAATATTCCAGTTTCATTAACTTATTTGTTTTTTTTTTAATTCAAAATATGTGATAACAAATCACATCTGTATGCAGAGCTCACCGTTAGATGGTGCAAAAGCTTGCTCACTTGGTAACACAAGCTACTCAATTCCATCATGGATTAAGTTGTGTGGTAAACTGTAACCTATTAGTTAACTTGTGTTACTTCACAGAAAAAGTATGGTCGCATGAGATCAGTCAGAGTATAAGAATGATCCTCCCTCATTCTAGATTTTAATGTTTTTTTCCAGTCAAAGGGAATTTAATGTGCTTCTGTAACTGCATCAACTGAGAAAGATCCTTAACTAAGGTATCAGATCTACAACATCATTTAAGATAATGACTTTAAAATAATAACTAATATGCATACAAATGAAAAACAACACACTTCGTTAGTCTAATTAGGACTCATTTATATCATCCTAGAGGCAAACAATACATGTTTAATGAAGTTAGATTTGTCAAAAGCTTTTAAAGGACTGTAAATGCAATTGGATCTGTGAAAATAATTCCAGGGAAATTAGATTCACTCAGCAGGCAGACATGCCCTAACTAATGAACTTAATGTATCCCTTTGTAGGGCTCTGATTTTACTTTGACATGATTTATCACCAAAAGGAAGCCACTACTTTTATGTAATGTTGTAGTACAATAAAACATACTTTTACATAAGTTTCATGGGTAATGTACAAGCAGTAGTCTTGATAATATATCTATTCCTAATCTCTGAATTCTTTGTTAGTCCGATGGTGAAAGACTTGATAGAAATACTCAGCTCCATATTTTAATACACCGGATACTACAGAAAGCATATTTGAATTTGAACTTCCAAGTGAAACTCCCTATCATCTAATGATCTTTAGCTTTCATGAGGATAGGGTGGTATGTAAATACAGCATCTCATAAAACAGGTCCATCATTTTTAAGTGTGTTTATTTTACTGTTGTTGCTTGGTGAATGTATTGATTTCCACTCTGCTATGCTTATCTTTTCCCCCCAGCCGTGCAGCTGATCTATAAGTGCAAACATTAAAGCGTACTGAATATTTCCTTCCGTCTTCTCTTGGTATTTGAATGGATTTTGCATCCGTCACATAATGGGAAGGTACCATAATGTTTTACTGTCATTGTGTCAAAGCTAAAGAGGAGCCTTTAAATGTGGGACCTATGGGTTCTTGCTCTTATAGCAATATTCAAAGGTATCAGTGATTCCTTGGAGGTTCTTACCAAAGTAAAAAAAAAAGTGTTGGTTGCTAGAAATGACAGGGAGATTCTAGTTAAAGCTCTTATTGCTGTGGGTACCAGATCGAATTTTTCTGATTTTGCGGTTACAGTGAACACTACATAAAGCAGGCCTTTTTTATGCAGAATTCTTACCAAACTGTTGCCACAATATTAACTATTTCCAAATAGCCCCAGATCAGAAGTTTAGAAATGTGTGCGCTGAGGTGTATATATATATATATATATATATATATATATATATATATATATGACATGGGTCTATATTAAAGTCCTGTGGGAAATTCAAATAGAAATACTGTACATAATCAGTGGATATCATGACCTAGGTTCAAGAAAATAATGAAAGCAGTACAATGAAAGTTTTCCTTTACAATCTCAGAAGCCCGCTTAAGGTAAACAAAATGCTGGAAAAGACAAATAACATGGAGAATTAAAGCAGGCTCTTCACATCTTTATTCCAGCCAACAAGCACAGATTAAAGACACCAGATGACAACATTGTAGAAAGGGACTAAAAGTGAACTAAAAGTGATAAAGTCAAAAATAAAACAGCCACACTAAGCCACTTTTATAAGTAAGTATTATTATATACTCTATAAGTCGTCCAGTCATGACATTCCTACTGGTTGTTTGTCTTTCACCTACGATACAAACGATTGAATCATCTCTTGAAATTCTAAGGCAGCAGGCGTTGCCAGAATTATAACAATATACACGTAGTTGAGCTTGGTAAATAGTCAGGGTTTGATTTAAGTACCAAAACTACCAACCTAATTTAAGTAAAAGATCATAGTTTGAGTTTAAGTACTTCCTAAGTTCACAGGCCCTGGCTGGTTAGAGATGGGTCATATGGTTTGTGGAACGATCATGTAAAGCGACATTGTTTATTGATGTCAAACTAAACCCATCCATCCCAAACTCCACATGCACATACAAAAATGTTAGTGGTATGTGGTTTTGAATAAAATCAACAGCAATTTTTAGAAAAATTACGCATCCCACAAAGACTAGCTTTTGAAAAACATAAAGAGGACCAATTCACTCTGCTACTGCTCTGGTACGAGATGATAGCCAATGCTGTAAAGTCAGGCTTAAAGTGTTACATTTCCCATAAGACAACACTGACATCAAGTGTGGAATGATTATGATGACATTTCAGCCCTTTGATGTGCTAACACTTTGCATTTGGCTGCTTCGTTTAATCCCAACAAGGGTACTTACCAAATGTGGATCAATACACTGCTCAGTAAACACCGTGCCTACACACAACACTGACCTTTGGAGTGACTGTGTGAGGCTCAGGGGGTTGGAGTGTTTTTTTTCTTTTAATCTCTCCTCTCCTGTTGAGGCAGTTCTGAGTGATCTGTTCGTGTCTTTGGGTTCATGTTTCATACTGTATATTTTTAAACTGGATCTGCTATGTTTGTTTAGATCGAAGAAAGAGAAACGGGTGTTAAAACATTTTATACTACACTATGTATTGCCCTCTATACGTTAAATATATATTATTATCTGGAGCCTTCCAAGAAGGCCACTGGACTAGTTAACGATTCCTGAAGATATTTACACCCTCATCTAAAAGTCTTTTTCAGTTCTAACTGACAGGTGGGAAAGTTCATGTACTTCTCGTGTGTGGGATGAATGCCTAATTAGAGGATCATTAAGCTCAGCTTGCAGGTGGTTGGCCCTCTGACATACTTTCAGATTTTGGTTTCACCTGGGTCTTGGTGTAGGCTCGTTAGTTTCACCTGAGAGGTACCTTTTGTTGTGATTGGAGTGTAGCTGTCTGTGAAGAGAATGAAGAACAACATTGTAGGTGGGTAAAAGTTGGTTTCTTAATCATCCTTCTCTGTTGAGATGTTTTTTCCAGGTTAACATAGATGACTTATTTTCCCCCCTCTTTCAAAACCATATGCTTCTCTTGATATTTTGTGAACATTACCACCCTCAAAAGGGTGTCCTCTGTCCTTGAGATGTAAATGGAAAGCTGAGTCCTGGCTCTTTGGTGTTGAGCTTTGTGTTTGTGTAGTGTATTGTTTGTCTCTACAATGTAGGAATCGGTACAATCCACAGCGCATTGGACTGCATAAACCACATTGTGTGTCTTGGAACATAGTTTTTAGATTACACGTAATTTTAATGTTGTGACTGAATGGATTTCTGCCCATTCAATAGAGTGTAGTTGGTGAACATACGCATGAAGTTGTACGAGATTTGGTCCAATAGGTTCACTGTTTGACCTTTTATTGTGTATATATGTATCAGCAAAGACAAAAGCATATTTGTGCTCACTGGAACTCAGAATTAAACACATGTGAGCAGACTTTGTGTCAACACAGAGTTGAGAATCCAGTCACTATGATAAATGTAATCTAGAAAAAAAAAACTCACCATCACTTGCTTTAGGACTTTTAGAAAGGAGTGTATGCTTGTTATGTACTTTCTTCTTCGTTTTTTTTCTTTCATTCCTTACACTAAAAGAACAATGCCTAATCCATATTTACTTTTCAGAGTTTCCACAGAATGACCCTGACTGTACAGATGACATGCAAGTAGAGGGTTGACACCATGCAGGACAGAAATTTGGCAAGTGTCTCGCACCATACTTAAACAAACACTATCCAGACTGAATGATACCCCCACTCATCTCAACCTGGGCATGGTCGTTTCCCTCTGTAAAATACCAAATTAGGAAATTATGATGTGATGTGGTGACTGCAATGTACATCAGCATTTACATGACAGTGTGGAATAATCATATCCAGTGATGCTGAAACAATGTGATGTATATACAAGTCTATGACTGTAAACATAACTAAAGTACAAAGGTGCACTAGCGGATCCATCTTTCAATATAATTTAGAGAGTGATTAAACAAACACATTGACAGTGTGTTTTTTGTTGATGATAAATTATTGACGTAATTTCTTTAATATGTGCCAAAAAAATAGGATGCAGTATTTTGCAGCCAAATTACTTTCTGAACCTTCTGTCAATTTTCTTTGAGAACTTTATTTAAATCATTAAAAAGCACAAACACATATTGCCTAAGTCAACTCTTTATTTTTCACAATGAAAAACAAACTGATAAACAGCTCAATAACGTAACAATAGGACAATCAACATGAAAAGTACATTTCTGAATGTTCTGAAATGTAACAGTTATCACAGCACCTGACGTTTACAAATCTACACACACGGTAATATGGTGTAGGAAAGCAATTTTATATGCATATTAAGTAGAATATCCATCAATATACAACTTATCACATAGAGCACATTGATTTTTATATGGGCATCACGTTTGCAATACTGCATGAAGTACCTGTAGATAAGATTATTATTCATGGGTAAAATGCTAAATAAAATTTCATCATGTCTCTACATTAAAGTTTGTAGTGAGGTAATTTGAGATCTGAGTTAAACACATATTTCTGCCCTGTATCTTTAACCAGAGCTCACTGCTGCTTTCATTTGATCACAGATTTTTTTTTATCTTGTGCAGATTTAATTTTGACTTGTATTTTCACAAAGGTTGATTTATCTCTATCAACCGTGGAATTATTGTAACATAATTTTGAGTGTACATCTTTTACAAAGACATCCGTGGTTTGCCAGATGATGAATTGTCATCCCCTCTGACGTTTCCTCAAGTGTCACAAGGTTAGCATTTCCTACCAAGTCACAACAACTGTTTGATAGATTACAACATTTAGTACACATTCTCATCCTGTCAGGATAAATCAGGTGCAAATAGTACATTCTACCCGTGAATTGTAAGTGGGGAAAATAACAAGAAATACTTGTTGAAGGAGTAGTTGTATACAGGGGAAAATAACAAGAAATACTTGTTGAAGGAGTAGTTGTATACAGGGGAAAATAACAAGAAATACTTGTTGAAGGAGTAGTTGTATATATTATGGGGAGGAGGTGGCCTAGTGGTGAGGGAGGCAGGCATCGGACCAGAGGGTTGCCGGTTTGGGGAGAGGTGGTCTCCATCTGGAAGAATGCACGAACCCCCACAACTAATAAAAGAAACGCCACCTCGAATGCCCTTGAGCAAGGCACTAACCCCATCTGCTCCCTGAACGCTCTCAGCTCTCCACTGCTCTGTGGCCTTGCATGTGCCACAGATGGGTTAAATGCAGAGGTCAAATTTCAAATCTCCCCCGACTCGTGTGTGTTTGCATGTGCATGTTTTTGTGGGATGATGCGCAATTCTAATGATATACAGATATGAGTGGTTCTTTCAAATGTTTTATTTAGGGAGCTCTCACTCACATACAGTCCTCCTGATAGGTTTGTCTTCTATTGACAATGCTCAGACTCTCCACTGAGTTGTGTGTGCTTCGGACAGAGGTCATGTGTGTGTTGTAATGTGCCATGCTCTGTGTGGAGTGTTTGTAGATCATATGACAGCAACAACACAGTTGCTGGTTGAACTGCTTCTTGAAGCTCTTGCTCAGCAAGTACAGTGCAAATGGGTTGAGGCAGGAGTTGGTGAAGGCCAGAATACGAGCTGCGATACTGCACACAAAGTGAACTAATGAGGTGTCCACCTGGCAGGGGAAAGACAGAGGTTGGACAGCTGAGAAAAATGGTTTCTAGAAAGAGGTAGATAAATAGAGGTTTGTGTGATCATTTGTATAGTCTGATTATCCAACATTCAACATTGCCTATTGAAATTCAGACTTGTATTTTACTACCGTCTTATCATGCGCCATATTTAATTATCCTCCCATTGATTCATCTTGTCTCCTAAATATAAATGATATCATAAATATTAATATTTTTCCTATGAGCTCTGTGCACACAAAACTTGTTGGGCTTTTGTCCATCCTTGGTTCCTCACGGTTGTCCCTCCCTGAGGGTTCTGTTTTTTTCTCTCTGTTAAAAGGGATTTTTCAATTATCCTTACCATTGTTGAGGGTTCAGGACAGAGGATGTTTACATGATTGTGATTTTGCAAATATGGGCTATCCAAATAATATCCGATTGGTCGGTCGGACAGTTGATTAGTAAGTAGATCAATTGATTGACTGATTGATTTATTTTTTATTTTTGGAGAGTAACCTAAGGGTAAAGAAAATGGTAAAATACAGTAAATTTAAATTGACCTAGAATAGAGATACACATATTTGTGTGAAATAAAATACAGAGACATTAACTTTGCATTATACTCATAGGATATACAAACATAAACAAATGTGCACTTTCAGAAATATAGTCATTAAATGTACCTGGGAATAGTGGTAGGAGCGGTATAAGTAGATGACGTGACTGGGAAGCCAACAAACTGCAAAGAGACCAACAAACACCAACACTGTCTTGGCCAAACGCTTTCTTGATTCAACCTAGGATTATTCAAAAGAGAGAATAAAACATCACGAAATGTTAGTTTATTTCTGCAAAAATAACAAGAAATATACATAACAAGGCCCAGTGCCATAGTAGGTTTATATTTAAAATGTCTGTGTAATGGGCTGATTCCAGTATTTTATACTTTGTATTCATACATAATTTTTCTCTGCAGTACCTTTAGGCCAACCACATAATTATGCTGTGGATGTGTTTTAATTTCATATTGACCAAACATAGACTAATAAGTGAAAACTAAATGAACAGCCCAAACTAAATAAAATGTTCTCAGTGTATCCAAATCATGCTACAAGTCTGATAGTGACCGATTTAATACTGGCCTGTCGTTTGGCGTGAATGTTGCCCTCCACAGGCAGGGTCGAGGTGCTGCTCATCAAGCTGCGGGCAATGCAGGTGTAGTACACAGATATAACAAGCAGAGGAATGATGTAAAAAATTAGGAAGGAGGCCATGGAATGGATCTTAGGGTGCAGTTCCCCAGCATTAGGATAAGGTGCACAGGTAACGAAGCTCTCATTAGTAGGGGCGATGTTGAAAGTGTGGAGGTCAGAGAAGACGACCTCTGGGATAGCCAGGACCAGGGCAAAGAGCCAGATGAGTGCTGCTCTCAGGACAATGCTGGTAGTGGTGCTTGATGTTTGGATGTCCATAGGCTTCACGATGGCCTTGTACCTGATAAATGGAGCACATTAAGTCATTTCTGGATAGTGGAGGGTGTAAGTCACACTAACCTCAATTACTTTCTGTTTCTCTTTGACAGTAGAAACAATTAAAAAGTGAAAAACTATCATAGTAAAATAATATCATAGTAGAGAATGTGGCCCAAAAATGTCAACAAAAAAAAGAAAAACACTTCATAGCTATGTCAGGAATGTGTAAATATATGGTCGAGGTGAAAAAAAGGAAAAAATTTCATTATATGATGTCGTCCAAAATCTGACAAAATAGTTAAAGTATAGTATGTCGTCAACATTTTTTTTTTAAGTCATACATTTTAAAAACACTTCAAACAAGCATAACTACGTCCAACAAATGTGCAAAAATATGGTAAAATTGTGAAAAAGGTGAAAAATGTCATAATCTACTGTATGTTGTGCAAAATTTGACAAAAAAAAGTCAAAAATGAAGAAAAGGTCAAAAGATGCATGAAAACGTTTTTAAGATGTCGTCCAAAATTTGACCAAAAACATCATAGTATAGCATGTCGTCCAAAAAAGTCAAAAAATGAAAAAAACTAAAAAACATGCATGAAAACAGGAAAAAAGCACAAATATATGACTACGGTGGAGAAAAATGGAAAAAAAAAGTTGTCTACCATGCAAAATTTAACCAAAAACGTCGTAGTATAGCATGCTGCCCGAAAATGTCAAAAAATAAAAACATCATAGTATAGCATGTCGTCCAAAAAAGTCAAAAAATGAAAAAAACTAAAAAACATGCATGAAAACAGGAAAAAAGCACAAATATATGACTACGGTGGAGAAAAATTGAAAAAAAAAGTTGTCTACCATGCAAAATTTAACCAAAAACGTCGTAGTATAGCATGCTGCCCGAAAATGTCAAAAAATGAAAAAAATGAAAAAAACATGAAAGCGTGTGTAAAAACATGCAAAACACTCAAATATATGACCACGGTGAAGAAAAGTGATAAAGGTGGAAAAAAAACAAATTATTAGGATATGTAGTCCAAAATTTCACCAAAAACGTTAAAGTATAGGATGTCATCCAAAAATGGCCCAAAAGTCCAAAAATGAAAAACACGTGAAAATATGAATAAAACTATGCAAAACGCTCAAATATATGACTGAGGTGAAGAAAAGTGAAAAAAAAAGTAGGATGTTGTCCAAAATTTGACCAAAAACGTCATAGTAAAGCCTGTCGTCCAAAAATGTCCAAAAATATTAATAAAAACCTTCAAAAAAATGCATTAAAACAAGCAAAACGCTCAAATATATAACTGAGGTGAACATCCCTGATTAAAGTGAAAAAATATATTTGTTGTCTAAGGTCGAAAATTTTACCAAAAACGTCATAGTTTGAGACATGTTGTCTCAAAATGTCAAAAAAGTCAAAAAATTATTGAAAAACATGAAAACATGAATAATAACATGCAAAACAGTCAAATAAAAGACTGAGGTGAAGAAAAGTGGAAAAAAAATAAAAAATTTAGGATGTCGTCCAAAATTTGACCAAAAACGTCATAGTATAGCATGTCATCGAAAAATGTCAAAAAAGTCAAAAAATGAAAAAAACTTGAAAACATGCATGAAAACAGGCAAAACGCACAAATATATGACTACGGTGAAGAAAAATTGAAAAAAAAGGTCTACCATGCAAAATTTAACCAAAAACGTCAAAGTATAGTATGTCGGCCAAAAACAGGAAAAATGTCAAATGAGTCAAAAAATGGGAAAACATGCATGAAAACAGGCAAAACACACAACTATGTGACTGTATAGCATGCCGTATAGCATGTCGACCGAAAATTTCAAAAATGTCAAGAAAATTAAAAACACGTGAAAACATGAATAATAACATGCAAAACAGTCAAATAAATTACTGAGGTGAAGAAAAGTGAAAAAAAATAAATTAATCAAAATCAATTAATCAAAAACGTCATAGTATAGCATGTCGTTCAAAAAGTTCAAAAAAGTCAAAAAATGAAAAAAAGGTGAAAACATGCATGAAAACAGGCAAAACACACAACTATGTGACTGAGTTGAAGAAAAGTGAAAACAATGTGAAAACATGCATGAAAACATGCATGAAAACAGAAAAAGCACAAATATATGATGGCGGTGGAGAAAAATGGAAAGAAAAATAAATTGTCTACCATGCAAAATTTAACCAAAAACGTCATAGTATAGTATGTCGTCCAAAAACATGAAAAATGTCAAGAAAGAACAAAAATGTGAAAACCTCCATGAAAACAGGCAAAACGCACAAATATATGAATGAGGTAAAGTAACTGAAAAAAGTGGAAAAAAATGATTTTTAAAATGTCGATCAAAATTTGTCCAAAAACGTCATAGTATAGCATGTCGACCGAAAATTTCAAAAATGTCAAGAAAATGAAAAACACGTGAAAACATGAATAATAACATGCAGAACAGTCAAATAAATGACTGAGTTGAAGAAAAGTTAAAAAAAAAAATAGGGATGTTGTGCAAAATTTAACCAAAAACGTCTTGTATAGTATGTCGTCCAAAAACATGAAAAATGTCAAAAAAGTCAAAAAAATTGAAAACATGCATGAAAACAGGCATAACACACAAATATATGAATGAAGTGAAGAAACTGAAAAATGTGGGAAAAAAGACTTTTAGGATGTCGTCCAAAATTTGACAAAAGACGTCATAGTATAACATGTCGTCCAAAAATGAATGTAAAAAAATATGAAAACATGTATGAATACAGGGAAAACGCACAAATATATGACTACGGTAAAGAAAAATGAAAAAAAAAATGTCTACCATGCATAATTTTACCCAAAACGTCAAAGTATAGTATGTCGTCCAGAAACATGAAAAAAGTCAAAAAATGCATGTCTTCCAAAAATGTCAAAAATTCCAAAAAATGAAAAACATGTGAAAACATGCATGAAGACAGGCAAAAAACACAAATATATGACTGAGTTGAAGAAAAGTGAAAAAAAGTGGACAAAAATATTTTTAGGTTGTTTGACCAAAAACATCGTAGTATAGCATGTCATCCAAAAATTTCAAAAAATTCAAAAAATGAAAAACACGTGAAAACATGAATAATAACATGCAAAACAGTCAAATAAATGACTGAGTTGAAGAAAAGTGAAAAAAATAATAATTTTTAGGATGTCGTCCAAAAACGTCATAGTATAGCATGTCGTCCAAAAATGTCAAGAGTTGAAAAAAAAGTGAAAATAACGTGAAAACATGCATGAAAACAGGCAAAACACACAAATATATGACGACGGTGGAGAAAAATGGAAAAAAAAATGTCTACCATGCAAAATTTGACCAAAAACGTCATAGTATAGCATGTCGTCCGAAAATTTCAAAAATGTCAAGAAGTCAAAAA
>JAFBJU010000223.1:219171-250703 GCA_016785305.1 Colistium nudipinnis | reverse complement strand
ATATAAAATATGCTTTGGGGATACCATACCAATACCATAATATAACTATATCAATATTTATTTTTTATAAATTCCTCGTCTGTTTCAGGGCATTTTGGTTAATATTGGTGAAAGTTTTTCTCTTCCTTTTCCCTTGTTTACCTGGTGAAATAAAGAAGGTCCTCCAGAGCTTTTTGTCTCGTGTGACATCTCTAATCTCCTTCGTCATGTTGACCAGCCTGCCGGCCACGGGGGGTACGCGTCGAAAGTCCAGGATCCTGCAGGACAGAGACAAACACAGAGGGGTTATGTTCTGCCTTCAGAGACAGGATCTCTTACACCCTCCCGGGCACCAATATTTCTGTTATCGCCTTTAAATGCCCACAAATATAGGCCCTGGCTGCTCAGTAAACACCCATAATGCTAAAATTCACTATAAATAAAGATGCCACCAGCCAAATTTTGATTATTGGTTCACAATGACATGTTTTTTTCTATTTATAAAAAGTTTTACTTTACTACTGTCCTCTGAAGATAACAACAAACAAAAAGAAAAGCTATTTGTAAATGGACTTCAAATAGAATGGCACTCCCTGTCATGGGCAACAGGGGGCACTGCGGCATAAGTAATGACGCTGACAATAAAACCACAGGGTCGTAAAACCTCCCATTGGTTTGGATGTGGCTGTGATTCTATAACAGACACAGCTCTAACTTCCACACAGGTTCCTAATTTAATATCCTTACTCGATATAAAAATCCACCCACCCCAGTTTGAGAATCAATATTCCACTTCTTATTCCAATCGTTATATTGCATTCAGGAATCTATGCGTATGTACATTTACTGAAAGATGGCTGTCTCCACGTGTGCGTGCCACTCGTCTATTTTATGCATGTGCTGGTCGTCAATGCCATCCAACTTCATCATGGGCCCGGGCTCTTTAAAAATTGATGCCCCTGACAACACCTAATGGCCTGAGGGCAGGGAGACACAGGAAGAGAGGCTGAGATTAAAGATGTAGGCAGGGCAGTGGGAGCTGGGAGAATGAAGAAAGAAGAAGGGGAGAGAAGATGATGCCATCAAATCAGGTTGAGGTGAGGCAGACGCACATATGGTCATGTCTCTCTCCTTCCTGTTTGGCCTGCTGGGTCTGGGCCTGCTGCCATGCTTAAAGGGAGCAGCTATGGCGGGCTACAGAGTCCTTGACGAACCTTATTCCCACGCTGGCCATTTTAATGCTTTGTTATACAGTATTCAGAGTGGGGCTGAAAAAGCCTGCTGAACCACAGTGGGAGTCCTCAGGTTCACAATTTCCCGAAAGTGTATCGGAGCCCAGTGGGCTTTGTGAATTTGGACCTGTATGGTTTACTATTTTAAGGTCATATTGTACCATGTATCTTCTTTATATCGCTGACTGCCTAATGCGGCGATTCCACCAGCTCCTCCCATTTAAATCTAATCATACAATTAATGAGGCTTAAAGCAGTGCAGCCTATATAAGAAAAGGCAGTGTCTCTATTTGAGCACGCGCTTGTGCGAGGGGCTGCTTTAAAAGAGCCTGTGTGTGTCTGTGGGCCCCCTGGGAGGCAGTGTAGCCTAAGCCTATGCACCAACACAACACACAACCACCAGCAGCAGCTACAGCAGCAGCAGCTCTGCAGCCAGGCTCTAATTTAGAACAGACAAAATAAGGGGAAAAAATAAAGCGCTGCATTTGGCAAACCCTCCCTGTCTTATATTTAGAATGGGCACAGGGCCTTTCGTGCCTTTGGTTTCCTCCTCGTTGCCTTAACCCGCACATATGCCTGGAGTGTGCGAGCACATTTTCATGTGTGTGTGTGTACGGACCAGATGTGTTGCAGACTGGTGTACAGAGAGCTGCTGCTAATGCAATTGCTGCTCCACTGTGTCATTGTGCCTGAAGCAAAAGCAGATTCAACATCTCTCTCCTCTGCGGGGCCCATTGTGCGTGTGCACGTGGATGAATGTTTGCGTGTGGGTGTGTGCGTGACCTCAGCATCCTCTTGTGTCTCCTGTGTTCACACTACAACACAATCCCTCTGCTCACAATTACATGCAGCCGGAGTGGCGTCACCTTGACTTTAATAGCAGCGCGGCGGCGGCGGCCGAAACTCGCGGCTCTCTCTCGTCGGTCAGAGCCCCGCGAGGTTTTCTCTTTTCATTAAAGTGTCTCCAGCAGACGGGCGGGTGCGCGGGCCCGGCCATAAAGTGTCAGCCTTGTAAAGGCAGTGAAGTCAGAGAGTGTGGTGGTTTGCCGAGCGAGGAGGCTGCAGTCGTTGTTCAGTCAGATGCGAGCTGAGGGAGGGGAGGCGTTCGCTCTCCATGACTCATGGTCTCTGAGTGCTCGCAGCCTCAGTGAAGGACGGCCACGGTGGAGAGGAGAAGCAAATGAACGAGTGAAGCGTGTGGGGGAAAAAAAAACGCACACATGGCGTTCATGCATTGGAAAGAAATGTTCTGTATCAGTGGGACTAGACTTGAATGGAAACTCATTCTCTAAGCTTCACCGTGATACAGAGGTGTGGCTTGTTCCAGGATTGTTGTTGCTCCTGATGGTTAATTATCCGTCCCCCCCCCCCAAAAAAAAAGCTAATTAGCAATCAGGGAGGAACAAAAACCTGCAGGATACTGGTCCTCCTGGATGGAAAGAGGCGCAATCATTTTATTCTTTTAGGTATGAAATAAATAATTAGTATCTCCACCAAGCAGGTTCTGTTTTTGGTGCCATTGATCTGTTTGTGTGTCTGATTTCATGATATTTTGTGAAACCTGAGGAGGCACGCCTTACATTTTGGAGGCTCTCAGATAAAGGGGCTGCATACAGGTGTTTTTTTTTGTTTTGCTTTTTTTGGGAGATTATTAAGTGTTGGCAGAGGCACTCGATATGTTTAGTTTTTTTCCAGCCATCATCAATAAAACCATAAAAGCATATTTCATATTCACAGACACAAAATCACACAAACAGGCTCGTTTCCACCTACTTGTCCAGATGGAAGGCGGCAATCTCAGCGTTGTGTCTCTCAAAGTCGGAGAAATAGAAGAAGTCTGGAGGGGTCTCCTGCTGGCGGGTCTGCCTGCGTGGGCACAAGGAGAGAAAAAAAAGGCTTAGAGCTTTGGTGCTACTACAGGGCAAAGCCAAAGATTTGACAGCCAGCGAAATGCAAAAAGGCACAGCCGTGTGACCCTCACAATACAGCGTGTCGAAGTAAAGCGGCAACTACGTATTCTTTTCCTCATCGATTGATGAACAAATTATTTGGCTCCATTATTAAATCGAGCAGAACGTCAGAAAATAGCAGAACATGTCACAATTAAAAAAAGATTGCTTAAATTGCCTAAAATCTAAAAAAAACAAAAGGAAGTGACTGATAATTGTTTTATTCATTAAACAACTTATGATTTATTCATAAACCGATGAATTTAAAATATCTGGATCTGGATTTCAGCACAGAGGAATTCACTTTTCTCCTGTGTATACACATTGACATCGGGGCAGTGTTATTGGGACTTTACATCTGTGTGGCGGATACCACCACCCACATTTCGGAGCAGTAACCTCAGACACAATAAAATCGTATCCTTGCCTCACACAAAAAACACCCTCCTCGGAGGGGTTTTGTGGAGCAACGCAGAGGGACACCTCAAGGTCAAAGACGTCCTCCTGAAAGCGTCCACTCCTGTTCTCCATCCATACTTATTTCCACCCGGCTCTGATCCGTCCCCCCAAAAACTGCTTTTCACACACATTCTGCCTTAAAGCTCTGACTGGAGGGAAAAAGAGGCTCTTAAAGGCTTAGAAAACCCAGAGCTGATGGAACACGGGCCAGGACGGCCGGGGTAAAAAAAAAAGGCAAAGTCATAGAACGTGGAGGTGAAAAGGCTCCCTGAATAGGAGCGAGGCCTTTTAAAAATATGTAAATCTTGTTGAGGAGCACAAGGGAAGCGGCACACTCCTTCGTCAACGTGCTATCTCTGCCTATTTGAGCCATTTTTCCTTTTTATCACCGGTCTCACTTTGCATGTTTGTTTTTTTTGTTTTTTTTTTAGATTGACAACAGTAAATACTTTCCAGTAAGGCAGTGTGTAATGATTTGGACTGCAGCCTCTGCCTTTTTCTGTTACAGCGAGCTGAGGCGGGATGAGAAGAATGGAAACTACCTTGGCAACTTCTCCGTCTCTCCTTCTCCCTCATATTCCCTCCGGACGCCTCTCACTGTTTATTTCACTCAAAGTCCTCGATCTCACCTCCTCCGCCTCCCCCTCTTCCCTTGGTGCAAAACAGTTCTCTCTGCATCCAGGGCTTAATACTTTATGTGTGTCTGCCTCACTCCCGTTCTCTCGCGCTCTCCCTCTCTTCCTCCTTCCATCCTGCATGCGATCCATTCCTCTGGCTGATTGCAGCTCCACAGCTGTGCGGCTGACATTTGCACCAGTCATTAACCAACCCCAAAAAAACGAGCCCAGAAACACACTCATCCGCTAAATATTCCTCAATTTCCTCCCCTCTTTATCGCTCTCATTGTGCCTTTTCTCTAACCTCTCTGCATCCTCGACCTGGCTGAGAGCTTTTGATTGACAGCTGCATTTTGTTCAAGCAGAAAAGCAAGCACACGCGTCTCAAGTAAGCAGGAAAGTCCGATAAGGGGTTTAAATGGCTTGGATTTTTTTTGTTGCTCATCACAAAGGTATGGCCTTTCCATTTTTTTTTTTACCGCAGACCACTATGATCGGCATCAAAATGTCTCATTAACACTACGTCATGGTAACCTAGTCCTCCTTTTACGATTCTCATCCCTCACTCCAGTCGGATGATTGTATCGCCTCTCTTCTGCTGGATAGCCTCGCTTCAGGGACACAGCCCCCGCTACACATCAAGGAAAAATGATACTGACTTTGAAAGTGGAGAGCGGTGCCTATTTACACCAGCGCTGCTCAGAGCGTAAGAAAAAATATCATTCGGTCCAGCCTATGAAGTGACTACAAGCCGTTTTTTATCGATGGGGACAGTTGTGCAAAGTCAGGTCCTGAATTTATTTCTGCCCGACAACTTTTCGGGGGAAATTTTAGTCTTGGATGAATGAATCGGTGACGTCGGTGAGGGGCTTCGAGTTTGGGAAAAAAGTTTTTGAAGTAAAGTGAGTCGTTCCTTTTTTTTTCTTGCCCATAATAAGAGGAGACGTTTGATGACATTCTCATATCTGTATGCTAAATATAAAACCAATGCAAGGTATGGGATGTTTTTCTATTCATTTTTTTAAAATGTTGCATATGACATCATTTTGTTTTACCAGTATTGGCATCTTATGCTCATTTATGGTTAAATTATGACGTGAACCAACAACATGGTTCATTTGATGCTGCAGGGTGTTATGTGTCATGAGGTAATATTGTCATCTTCTACATTCTTATGAAGCCCATTCCTTGACATCTGAGCAACAAAGCTGATTCCAAGCACTTCCTGAGATAATATTACAGAATAAAAGCAAGAAAATCCGATCCAGGAGAGAAGAGAAAAAAAAAAAGATATTCAATCCAACACTTGCCACTTGCACTGACCGATACACGAGCGTCGTCATGGAGATTCCTTGAAGGATAAGCGCGAGCAAACATTCTAGTGCCATGATTCATTCGGCCTTAAAGAAATCCACATGCATACTTCACATAGTCCTTCTACATTGCTGTAGCCATACGGGAAAATAAGCACAACATCAAGTGGCATTGTTCACTTCTCTTGATGAAATGGTTCTTTTGGTGGTGCGCGGCTTGTGCGACCCGCTTGTCGATATTTAAAGGTGAACCATGATATACGAGCGTAAAGTGTGTGTTTGAGAGAGAGAGACATGTCTCCGCCTGTGACCCCACTCTCCTCTCAATGAATGCCAGCCAGGAAGCAGGAAGCCTGGATAATCATCGTGATCCACATGCAATTGAAACGTCAATAATGTTATTTAGAGCTTTGCATGAGACGCCCCCCCCCCCCCCCCCCCCCGCCCCCCCCCCCCCCCCCCCCCCCCCGGCCCTCCTCCTCCTCCCCGTCTCCTGACCAGGAGAGGATGAGCAAAAAGGAAGGAAGAAGAGAAGAATGTGACAAAGGTGGTGCCGTTAAACAGGGGAGAATGACCAGGGACCAAATGTGGCCGATTGGTGTTCTCTGATCCCGCAAATATGAAGGGTGGGGGGACCACGGGCCCCCCCCCCCCCCCCCCCGGCCCTCCTCCTCCTCCCCGCCTCCTGACCAGGAGAGGATGAGCAAAAAGGAAGGAAGAAGAGAAGAATTTGACAAAGGCGGTGCCGTTAAACAGGGGAGAATGACCAGGGACCAAATGTGGCCGATTGGTGTTCTCTGATCCCGCAAATATGAAGCTGCTCTATAACACCATGCATGAATCCCCCTGAACAGGCACAGCTGTGTTCGGGCAAATCTGAGCGTGTTTGGGATCAAGCAAACCATTAGAGGAGGAAACACACATAAATGCACCACCACATGATAAAGTCTATAAATGTTTGAGGAGACGGCGTGCACGGAGCTCCGAGAAAAAAAAACAACAGACGGCCGGGCAGAGAGATGTTGGTTGCTCAGGAGCTACCCACTCACTTTAGACCGCCTGGTTGAGCTTGAGACTTTTAAAATATTTACAGATCCACAGTGGATTTAAGCTGAATGATAAGTGGATAAGTTTGCTGCAAACTGACGGAAGTAGGCCTGCATTTCTTTTTCAGAAACTGCCAAACGAATGCAAGAGCAGCAGAGAGTGTATATTTTTCTAAGAGCAGCGATTTGGTGGCGCCGCCGTAGTCGTCGGGCAGCAGGTGGGACGTCCCAAACCGAGCGCGGCCAAGCTGACCCCCCGGGCCCCTCGCCGCAAAACAGATAGTTTACACTGGGTGGTCAGACAGTTTCTTGGCTCCGCTCCCCCGCGCCGAGGGGCCCCCGCAGCCACCGGGGCAGAGGTCTGAGGTCCGGAGCAGCAAACACACAGCAGTGTGAGAACACGAAGGTGCAACTGGAAAATCTACCTGTGCACATACACAGCACATAGCTGACCTCTGCCTCGCCGGCGAGCAGGGAGGGAACATTTAGGGAGAGGCATTTCCTTTTGCCCTGGTATGAACATCAAGTCAGGGATTTTTGTCTTCAGCTGCAAAATAAACTGCACTGATGAAATGTGTGATTGCCCAAGTCGATTTCTCACATTCAGTGATCAGCCGACTGCCAATGGCAAAGCATAAGGCCCCAGTTTGCTGTGTGCAGTCTGCCGAGATATTTTTGGCAGGGTTTTCGGGGTAAGTTTAGAAATTCCTCGCTGAGAGGCGCGGTGCTCCCTCACGACACTGGGAGACCTGCAGGAGACCGATTTTACAAGGAGAGCTCAAAATTGAAGCTGCAGAGGCCAAGAAATGACCACTTTAACTTGCCATAAAAGCCCAACCCTCACAAATGCTGGATCCTACCTCGGCCACAATGCAATTGGATTTGCATATTTCATTCGATTTCCTCCGCCTGGTAAATGCCCACTGACTCCGTGTCTCAGTTTGTTACACAGACTTTATGTCCTAAATTTGACTCCAAGCCAGAACTGCACATTTTCACAGATTGTAATAAGCTCTTTCATGAGCCACATAAGAAAGTCCTTCATTATTTTCACCAAATAAGAGCGACAAATGCAAGGCATAAAGTAGGTCATCGCTGCTGGCAGAGGTCAGTGTCTTGACAAGGACACATATTAACCACTCAAATTCCGCTCCAAATTCTTGTTGGCCTTTTGTCAGACAGCAATGTTGCATCCCTGGTGGTCATTCATTATGAAGAATCCCGAAGTTGTGACAGCTCGACATAATGCGGCGAGCACTTCACTGTGAATTCCTTCCACGCAAATGAATAAACATCAGTGCGAGCAGAGTTTATTTTTCTCCCCGTTGACACGTTGTTTCCCTGGCCGACCCGCTCGCCTCTGAACGATGCCCCTTGTACCACGATGCACCAAGAGTGTTTCGTCATCTTGGGGCGAGTTAAATGATGGAAAATGGCACGTCGTCAGAAATGTTTGTTTCGTTTGACTTTATAACAAGAGCGAGCAACGTATCCAATGTGCTGGTGCCAGGTGTCGGCGTGTCACAAAGCATTTGGGGGCGCAGTAAGGAGGGGGTGTTTTATGTCGTTTCAAAGTCAAACTGCCAATCGATCACCATAAGACTGTAACTACAGTCACAGGCCGCGGCGGAGTGGAGGGGAAGCGGAGCGAAGGAGTAAAAAAGAAAAAAAAGAGAAAAGATATGCTGTAAAATATAAAAGGACAAGGGCATCTTCCAGCCCCAGCGGGTCCCCACCAAAGGGCTGACTCCACACACTTGTCACACATCATCTGTCAAACCCAGGGGCACGCTCACACACACACACACACACACACACACACCCATGGTATCAAACTTTAATGTAGATGCACACACGCACACACACACACACATAAGAGGAAGGAGCTTGAAAGGGTTTTCAAACCTCAAGAGGGGGGTGTTGAGCTGTTAAGAGGCAGGTAAGCTTTAAATGCAGGAGAGCAAAAGAAAATCCAACCTATGGGTCAAATAGATTTTAAAATTAATAAACAAATGCCCCGATTACCACCACAGGGAGAGTGGAGATGAGAGGAGGCTGTACGTTATCTCAAGCATAACGCAAGGTTGACCTTTAGAGCAATGACATTTGATAAATTGAGGGGGGGAAAAAAAAAAGCTTTCGCAAGCATATGGGGACCAGCAGGTACCTGCACGTTCCCATCTAACAATGCGTGTTAGTGTTTACTGGTGTTTGCTGCCCCCGTTTGCTGCCCCCCAACCCCCCCCCCCCCCCCCGCTGTAATCTCACGTCTACGGCGAGGGTCTGGCTCGCAAATGGGAGAGTGTGACAGGTTATTTTGTATGAGTAACTGTAAGCAGGTGCACACGGAGATGAAAAGGAAGAAAGAATGGAAGAAAGAAAGAAAGAGAGAAAGAAAAAGCCGCCTTACACCTTACCATTTGTGTAATAGAATAATTCATGTGTTATTTCTTTAAACAAGCAAAAAAAAGGAAGAAAGAAGAACACTGGAGGAGAGAATATGAAAAAAAAATAAAAAAAATGGAAATGGTATTGGAAATGAAAATTAATTAAATTTAAAAGTCGGATTTATCAGCACTGGCTTTCGACACCACATCTGACATGAGTCAAACATCTTCACTCAAGAGTTTTTAACTAGCCAACCACAAACACCCAAGGGCTCTCTCCAAATAACCTTCACACCAGGATCCAGGTGTGTGTGCACATGTGTGTGCTGTTACTTTTTGTGTGTGTGTTGTGTATGTGTGTATTGCAGTATCTAAGTGTCATATGGCTAGCATAGCTCCCCAGGCACTGCAGTGCTCTTCCTCCTCCTCCTCCTCCTCCTCCTTGACTCCCTTACCTCTTCAGATCCCCGGCCTGACACACAGAGACAGCTGTTTCCTTCCAGCAAAGCTCCCTCACTCTCTCTGTATTTGACACTGATGCACATGTACAAAGGAAGTTGCAGACACACACACACGCGCGCGCACGCACGCACGCACACAGGCAGACGCGCACACAGCCAGCAAAAAACTACCATTGCAGACTCCAATCTACATGCAAACAACCAGGCCTTCATGTTAAATGCATCCTCCTGAGACCATTTCGCAAACCATCACATACATCACAATGTGTATGAATAAAAACAATGTCAATATAATGAATTATGCAATGGCACGGATTTTTTTTTATTTCTGTTTCTTTAAAATAAAAAAAACTACATCCTGTGTTTAAGTTTAGCCACCGGTATCCTCGGGGGGCCGACACCATGTAAATGCAGTCGTCCTGAATAAATAGCCAATGCCTTGGGAACACGGCAGACAGTTTTTTTCCTTTTTCGTTCTTTCCTTCTGGAGCCACTTCAAAGAGGCCTGTGCTTTAGCAAAGAATAGTCCTAAATGAAAATCACAGAGCCAAACACAGCTATTAGAGGTTTAGCGTGGGGCAAGACACCGTGAAGAGTGTAAGCTGTGAGCAGGAGGAGGAGGAGGAGGAGGAGGAGGAGGAGAGCCATGCTCTAGATTATCACGGAGAGGCTTTTGAGATGATGGGAAGAGACAAGGGACAGAGAGGTGGAATGCGTGCACTATTACTTTAAGTCTGAAGGGATTTGCATTGTCATTTTGGTTGCATGATATCACAGAAACTACAAGGCTCCAGCCAGCCTCATCCTTTTCATTTATTTATTTTTTTCCGCCTCCTGCCGGAGCAGTTGTCGAGTCGTCCTGTAAATACCCCGTGCAGATAAACAGGCCATAAAGATGAAGCCATCATCTCAACATAATCTGAGACAGATTTACCGGCGCTCCTGACAGCCAGTTCGATCCCCTTATCTGGGCGCAGGAGGCCTCCTCCCCAACGCTACACCTCCTAATACGGCAACACCTCTCATCCCGGCATCTCTATCTCCCTTTCTGTCGGTAAGTCTTTTTTTTTTGTGTGAAAAAAAAAAAAAAAAACTCTGCTACCTGCTTGTTTGAGTCTGTCACTTCCTCTTTCTATCTCTATTTGGATTTCCCGCTCGGAAATCTTTTTTTCTTCCCGAAATATGTTTTTGTGTGTGGTTTGAATGGAGCAGACAACAAGTCGTGAGTCATCCTTCCAGTGCTGGGAAATATGTCGAGGAAATATTCAATCATTTCTAATTTAGTTCCAAAGGCATCAAAGGCTCCAAGTTAATTAAATTGCTTTTGATTAAAAACCGAGCTTGGGAAGTATTGCAAAACGCTTCATGCCATTTCCATTTGCCTTGAACCAGGAGAGGAGCGGAAGGACAGATTGAAAACCGGGAAAGATGGATGGACGCTTCGGTGCGGAGCAGCAAAAACGGACGGAAGGAAAGGTTCCAGGAAAGGATGAAAGAAATACGTAAATGCCTTCCATCCAAATAGATGGATGGATGAAAATGTCTCCGCTTAGCAATTGAAATATTCCCTCCCCACAAGGAGACGGAAATCCAATTTCCATGCACCACACCAAGAAATAAAACACGAAGTACAGAACATACAGAGGATTGAACCTGAATCGTGCAGGGCTAACTGCAGTGTAAACATTGTTGAATTCCCTTTTTTTTTTTTTTTTTCTAATCTCCATTTCTAAAGAAGGGCTTGGATTACACGTGTGTGTGTCTGCCTGAGTGGGAAGGAGAGATGATGAATTTCCCCACATGGGCATAAAAGAGGATTTCTTAATCTGCGCCATTCATTTTCGGGTTTCAAACGAACAACCTCAACGAAGCGCCGTCACCGTGGGCTCCCACTGTAGCGCGCGTATTGGCCAAATAATCACATTATGCCACGATGAAGGCATAGGTATTTCATTTGTTCCATTTTCATTTGCATTGCACTAAATGGAACTTTTTGACAGAATGTTTTTTTAACGTAACTTAATGGGATTAATTGCTACTTCCATTTATGACAATAACCCCCAGATCATAAATTCCCAAAATGCTCCTAAATAAAAACTCTACAACAATTAGAGTGACAGTAATAACAATGACTGGTTTTCATGGTGGTCGAAAAAGGAAAAAAATATTTCTATGATGATATTTTTCTGAGCTTTGCTCTAATCGGGGTTAGTTCAACCAGAAAGTAGATTGGACATTATCACCCCACTTGATGTATACGACTCAATTTTTGCTCTTCCAGCTTCCAATCTGTGGCTTTGACTCGTGGCCATTCAGGCTTTAACTCACTGAGATGTTTCTCTGCTTCCATCTTGAATAGTATCAGACCGACGTGCTGCCGCGACAGTTCGCACATGTCAAACTCTAGTCCTGCCACAAAATGAACAATTACAGCTGAAGACACTGAATGCATCATCTCAATCTCTATTATCCATATCTCTAATTGCTGCGCATTTGACTCCATTGGAAGTGCTTCAATTGGCGTTTTTTTTTTGTTTTTTTTAAATAGCCTCCATTCAGAGAGCCAGAGTCTCGACTGGACGATTAGGGGACAGACTGGGCTCAGACTGATTGCTGTGGCCTTTTCGAAGCTATTCTTGCTCTGCTGAGTGTGTGCCTTCCACTCAACATTGATCTATCGACCCAGAGTCCAGTAAAACCTCGCTCAGACCAAAAGGTGAATCTCATTTCTAAACACACACGTACGCACGCACACGAAACCATCCAGCCCATGCACACACACACACACACACACACACACACACACACACACACAACAGACTAACAAGCATGTTGATTTTTGATGACAAGATTGATGAAGCCCCTCTGAGTTCTCCTTGCGTCAACAATAGCCAGCCCCTCCATGTCCCCCGTGTGTGTGTGTGTGTGTTTTTTTGTGTGGTTGTGCAACCCGGGCCTTTGTGACAGCATTGCAATCACTGCAGTGTAATTGGAATTGAGCAGCTCATCCATGTAACTGCGCGGCTCCGTAGGTAGGGGGAGGAAAACGATTGCTATTGTCTGCTATAACGAGATGCAGCCTCAGGGTTAGAGGTTAGTTATGGAAGGCAACAGCATATTCATCAAAATACACAAAAAAAACCCACAAAAACACCACAGGCTCCTTTTGCATCACTTGATTTACATATAGTTTGCGTGTCCTTCCCTGTGACCATATTCGATGCGTGATAATATTTGACCAAAATATGTTTTTTTCCCCCCGCTTCTATTTATCATGACACGATTGAGTCTTTTTTATGAAACACACGAATAATTAAAAAGAGGGATTACCCATCGCTGTTGGAAATGTAATCCCTAAAAAGCCAGGAGTGGGGTCTCTTAAGTTTGGGAGCCTGGCTGAAGGTCCTGGTGGTGTGTAAGCGGCCTTTTCGTGCTCGACACTCCAACGCCCCCCCCCATCCCCCCAGCACCGTCATGGCCGTTCTCTCTCTCTCTCTCTCCCCCCCCCCACCCAGGCAGTCAAATGAGCTGCATCTTCAACACTGTATTTCTTTGTTGGTCTTCTCACAATATTTGCTCGTATGACAGAACGTCTCTTTGTGTTTTTCCACGGCTGATTTGCTTATGTCCTTCTAACCTGCAGGTAAAACGCAGATGAATATTCAAATCACCAGAGATCATATTCCATATAATAGCTGATTATTTGTATTATTATTTGCCTGAAAATACAGTCTCAATGCAGTGTCAATATTCCCTTTATATTAAACTTCCTCTTTTTTCTTTTTTTGTCCGCAGGGCATAAAATATTTTTCATGACTCATCTTGAACCGAGGGACATACGCGTAACCTTATCCAGCCTAAAGTTATGTTGATGTTGTGAAAAGCGAACCCCACCGATCCAAATGAACCGGATACCACGGGTCAGAGGTTTAAAACCCTCCTTTTTTTTTAATGTTGTCCTTATTACTCATGTGGGCCAGGTGTGAAATATTCACTTCTCCTTCGACCTTCTCCTGATTTAACAAAGCGGCTGAGGGAGGTGGAGGCCATCGGCTCCATCATCTCGCTTGCTATTCACAAAGTTGGCACACAACTTTTGAGCGATTGAATTAAAATCTGGGGGGGGGACCCGATTTAAATCTTGTGAGAGGGGAAACTGTCAGAGTGGTGACTCACAGTTCTCCGGTGATTTTCCCAACTCGGTGGGAGATTTGCGATCTGCCATGATTGCACAAAAGTGCATCTAGTGCTTCTGGTCCTGTCATGTCAGAATGTGTTTGTCTTACATCAAAGACAGTGAATAAATTGAAGCTCCACTCATACAGATATAATATAGATGAATATATTGACATGAAATGGACTAATGAATAATTGAACGCAAATGCAACAGAGAGTAGCACCGGTGAGACTCATATACATATAAAAGCATGAAATGAAAACCCAACCGAGTGGCTTGTTTTGTCCCTGACTGAACAACAATTACTGCTAATTATCTGCTGCTCCCCTCTGCTCAGCTTGTGGCCTTAGCACTCAGAGCACGTCGCACACATTCATCCTTTTTTTTTTTTTTTTTTTCCCCAGCTCTATTTCTCCCTCTCCCTGTTTGTGCACAGGCGGCCTTCCTCTGCCTGTAACCAAAGCAGCACAGGTGGACGCCGGCGTGTCGCTGGACCTCCTGGGACAGCGTGAGTTCTGCCACTTTTCATTATTCATGGCTGCCCCTCCGCCCCGCCGCGCTTTCCCTGCCTTTTCTTCCTGCCCAATCGCCTTTTTTTTTTTTTTCATTCGTAAATATTACTGAGAGGGCCCCGGCATTACCGTGCTCACATCCTGACAGACGCCAGGCGGGATGGAGGGAGAGAGGCGAGAGTGGGAGAGGAGAAGGAGAGGGGATGGATACGAGTAAAAGAGGGAGGAATAAACACAGCTAAGACTTGAGGGAAGGCGGGGAAAAAGAGGAGACACAAACTACACACAATGGTATTGTTGTGTTAACATTCGTGTTTGTCTGCGGTCTCATGACCGTACTTTTCTTGTTACAGTAAATGTGTGTGTTTTCCTGCAGACAGTCAATGCATGTTTTTTTTGCCTCTTAAACGTAAAAGTAACCAGGCCGGGCCAGATTTGAATAACCACTCACTCCATGTCATCACGGGGGCTGAAGGTTAGACAGCGATGATGACCGAGTCAGAACATCTCCATGCCAGAGAGGGTTCATTCCAGATTATCTCTCTCTCTGTTAGACACAGCTTAATGGTACAAACACAGCACACGCATACATGTCCAGTATTAATCTTCCCGAGAGCGAGAGAGAGAGAGAGAGAGCGGCTCAGTCACACACACAAACACACAAACGCACACATGGACATGCTCCCCGAGGCGACCGAGACGAGTCAGAGTGATTAAGTGTGTCACAGAGTGCATGTGCGCAAATGTATGAATGTGCTATTGCATTTGCATATATGTCACTAGGTTTGCTCACTTATGTGTCTGCAAGAGCATTTTGGCGACACACACACGCGTAGACACACACACACGCACACAACGCTATATCGTGCCATTCGTGGCATCAGTCGCAGAACATGAAAGCCCCAGCGCAGACACTTTCCTAAGCTGATAGGCCGCAGCTTACTGTACCCCTGCACCACGGAGGCTGCGCCACTGAGAACAAAGAGCAGGCTCTGTGGAACATCACACCAAACCCCAGAAGAACCTCTCCATCACGCCGCTCATTGTGTGGCGGACTTATCAGGCCCCTTCCTGAATAGGACGCGCTAATAGAATTATGAGGAGGGCCCGAAAGGAGGAGAGAATGGCGGCGATGTTTCTGTCGAGGGCCCATTTGGTTCCAAAAGAAGGAGGCGGCCGTCTTCTGGACATGTGTTTTTTGCGGCCATTGTGCAGACTCCAGTCGATAGGGCCGCGGCTGACACTAAATGAACTCCCGGGCACGGAGAGAGTGAGAGCCACACATCAGGGAGACCCGCACCCACATCGGGGAGCGGGGAGGAGAGAGGAAGAAAGAGAGGGAGGGAAGTCTATATTCAGTCCCATGCTGAGTGAGCAATTGGAAAAAAAATGTACATCAGCTGGAAATCTGCACTGGTACGGAGCAGAGAACCTAACACCGCCATGGTTTAATAGTTTCGAATGCACCGGTTTATTGTTTCTCATTATTAACTTTGTCATGGTGTCATTTAAAATGTGTGTACCCAGTGTATCTTAAATGACATCTGTTTCTCCTATGTGTTTTTGATTCCATTTAAGATGGGGTTATAGGTGCAAAGTAATCAGTTAGGTTCAGTTATCAGCTATTCTGGCAATTGAGTCAAATTACAGCATTTGCTTTATGGGACGCAATATCTTCTGCACAGTAGCTATCATTTTTGACTGACGAGGTTTATTTTCCATTCAGTCATTTCCTTCAAATTAAAAAAATATATAAAAAATGTAACTCTACAACCCCCAGCAGTAAAATGCAAAAAATAACTCGCTGACTCCAGATCTGAAGTGCCAGGATTACGTGGCTGCACATCAAGCCCGTGATCAGGTGTGGTATGACAAACCTCTGCCCTCGGGACAATGCATATGGAAAATTGGAAACGAAGTTACCCAAACATTTCAAGGAGCCAGAGAGCATCTATGAAGGTAGAGCTAATCTCATTGGCAGAGATTAGCATCAGAGGGCAGAGCCACCAAAGCGGTAGAGTGGATAAATGATATCCCAGATTTAAACAAAGGAATAACAAAAACAACAACTGAGAAATAAAATGAAAACTAATGAAAATGGTACCGGCCTATTATCAATTTTATCGCGACATTTGCCAGGTACAAAAATAATTATTCGACTAATAGTTTGGCCTACAATATGGAAGGAAACAGAGAGAAAAAAAAACATAAAGTAATATTGATAGTTTGGTTCACCTCGGCCTTGGAGAGACAATTTAATAAGACTACACGGCATAAAATAAAAAATACTATATTTCTATGGACTATACCTTCACCTGCATCAAGTCTTTTCTTGTCCACGCAATGCATGCACACAGGTGCACGACCAGATGCCGCACCCTTTGTGTGCACGTGGAGTCTCGCGCGTCATACGCCACTGCTGCTCCTGACCAGACCGCAGACAGACAGCAGCGCCGCGACCCCGCTGACTTTAAGACGGCCGATCAAGGGCAGAGATGAGAGCCAAGATTGCGCAATCTGCCCCCAAACTCATTATTATCCAGATATGTATACGGATGACAGTTGTGTGCTCGGAGCTCCGGGGGGGACTGAATAATACAGCCCCCCCCGGAGCGTCTTGGTGTGTGCTCCAAATGGCACAGTAAGTATGGCCCGGGCTACATGGAGATGCCATCAGATTGCCTCTGATTGAGGCCGAAGTCCTCCCTCTCCTCTCCTTGTGTTTCATGTCGGCTGCATTAGTGACAGGAGAGTAATCAAAGCCGCCATTAATGCCCGGCCATTTCCTCTGCCCTTGTCATGCAGGCCCATGGGGCAGGAGTGCGCTTCCACTCGACTCAAGTATAGAGTGGGGAAGGAAAGAAAAAGAAAAAAAAAAGGGCTAAAACCACCAGGCTAATGGATTTTCCTCATTTCCTGTGGCTTTTGGTCTTCAAAGAAAAGGAGAGCCAAAAAATAATCACAAAGACGCTACAGTAATGGCAAGTCTCTAAATGATCTCTCTTAACAAATCAGCGCATTTGTTAAGAGAGATCATGTAGAGGCAAAAGTTGCTTTTAACTCTTTTAAACGCCACTTGGAAATGTTGAATGCGGCAGATCAGGCCATCGCAGACCACGTCAGACAGGGTTTTTTAATGTGGGAGCCCGAGGATAGAACCAGAGAGGTTGTGCGGTGTGTAAACTAAATAATTAAATCCTCTCTCGACGTGTTTCCATCACAGATGGATGGTAATTAAAAAATATGCCTGGTTTTAATTAGAGGTTCTCCTTCTCTGGATCGAGAACACCAGTGTCATCAAAAACTTGCACAACTAATACACACAACTCTCCTAAAAGCGGTCCCAGTGATACAGCTGATTTTAAGCCAAGCATATTGAAGGAATAGTTTGATGTTTTAAAAAACGCATGATTTTCATATACAGGGGTAGATGGGGGAGATCAATACCACTGTCAAATCTGCACACGACTTACGATAATGCTCGCAAAGAGAAAGAACGGAAGAGGCAAGCATTGATTTTTGTATTATTGTTATTTTCCGTTTTTTCAACTGCTTCCTGCTTCTTTGTGCTCAGCAAAACTAAGTGCCCCGTTTGAAGCTGGAGCTGTAGTACACAGTTGTGAAGCCCTGGGTGGCCTGGTAGCTGTGTGGTTTGAGTGTTTACCACATGGGCGTAAATGCCCTGAGCAGTGAATCCTTGGTTTGGCTGCTGCGTGTATGCACCCCGACATTTCATGTCTGTCTTCACTGTCTCTAAAATGAATGAAGGCACACAACAAAACAAAAAACAAGGTGAAAGCGGCATTGCTATTCTAGTCTAATTCTCCGTAATAGACCTCCTAATTATGTTCCACACAAGATCAATTCCTATTCTTACAAATCCTCTTGTAATGTGCTATTGTTTGTCGTTTTTTCTCAAACAGGAAACACATACAAATCCATGCTTTGTTAAATACAAATTCATCAAGCTGTTTAAGGGGAAGTGGAACACATTAAATAAGTGGCTGTATTTAACTGTTATTTAGATGGGATTTCACCCGTAGTGTTCTCGCCTGGTCCACACTGTCTGCCAGTGAGGACAGACTGGAGCTGAATTAGACGTGAGAAACCATTCATACATCCGTGGACAACATCCCGTTAAATCCAGTTGAAGTGGCCAATTCTGCAGGCAGCACATCATCCTGTCTGCTCTCTATCTCTGAGTCACACAAACAACCAAGGTGCTTTTTTTGAATCCTGTGGCACAATTTGATTTAACTGTGCCTCAACTTGTCAGCCACTTTAATCACTTCTGGCTTAAAATTACCATTCACCACTGCGCCAGTCTCCGGCGTTAAACCTATATCATGTCTCTGCGCTCGGAACGTGGGCCGCAAACTATGCGAGTAATTAGCAAAGGAACCCCTCCAAATTCTTTCATGTCTGGATTGAAATTTATTGCAGAAGACAATTAGTATAATTACACTGGTTTGCCGTCTGCTTTCAGAAGGTTATAGTGGCGTGCCACTATAACAGGATCCAACTTGTGCACTTCTGTGTCACTTCAGTCTAGACTCTCACGTTGCTGCAAATGAAGAAACGCAGATTGTGTAAGAAAATGTGTATGAATGTGATTTGGCAACACGGAAAGTGACGAGCGCGGCAGATTTATGGCACGACTGTGAGGATTACAGTTTGCAGCTCATGGCTAAAGTAATACACACATGACACGGGCGGGTGTGTGTGCGCGCGTTGGAGGAAAACCACCGAGTGGCAGCGAGGCACTCGAGAGTCTCCCAGCGACACACTCTATGTGAAGGCAATGACTGATGAGGGAGAAGCCCGACGAGTAAAGAAAAAATAAAAATAAAAGAACAGCACGGGCACAAATCAAGGGATTTAAAGAACGCTTTGGTCAAAAAGCAGGAGATGAGAGGAGGAGGACAGGCATCAAGGTCTGGTGAGCTGTGAGTGGCTGCAGCCACGGCCTGTGGTGTCCTGAAATCTCAGGGCAGTGTCTGGCAAATTGGTGGGTGGGGTACACGGTGGCTGTTGATAAGCAGATCGAAAACAGGGCTGAGCGGCCTATAAATACACTATAAATACACATATGGAAACCCTGTAGCCATGAAACTGGGATGGCATGGGGGCAGAGGGAGGGAGGGAGGGAGGGAGGGAGGGAGGCATGGCTGGAGCTACTGCAGGAATATTCCGTGAGCGAATGGGATAGAAATAAACAGTGAGAGGAAGAGAGGAACGAAAATTCAAATTTAAAACATATGAGCTGCATATTTGATCAGATCGCGGATCTGTTGCGTTAGACCAGATTCAAATTTAATTTAAAAACATATGAGCTGCATATTTGATCAGATCGCGGATCTGTTGCGTTAGACCAGACCGGCCCGTTTTTTTTTTTTTTTTTTTTTTTTTATAGCACCAGTATTACAACCTCACAAATAAAGCAGGGAGTCAAATGGATGGAAGCTGCCGGAAAGTACAATACAAAACTGGCCTTGTTAAGCTTTTATAAGGACTGTCTGGGAGGCTTTATGAGCAGGGAAAAAACAAGTTTTGTGAGAAGAGGAACAATAAACGACAGATTCAGATATACTTTTTTTTATGTTTTTCCCCCACAGGAGAAAAGGAAAGCGACAGGGACAGAGAGCCACTTTCTCTCAGCGGCATCCCTCACATCATATCAGGAGGAAAAATGAGACGATGAGGGAGTTGTTAGAGCAGCACTCTCCTCTCTCGCCTTTTACTCTCCAAAGACCAGACACTGAGAGGTGTGGTTGGAGTAAAAGGGAGTGATGGGGAGGAAAAACAGGAAATGGCCTACGGAAGGGGGGAAAAGGAAATGAGCTGCTGTGGGACAATTGATGCGAGATCATAGTGTCAGATTTACCAATTCTCAGATATTAAAACATGAATTAGCAAGTGGACGCTGGAATTCTGCTGGGAAGGAATCTAAACATAAACGAATGTAGATATGAGCAATACTTGGACAAGCCCAAGCTGTCCTTTGAAGGTTAGGGTTATAAAGATGGAGAAAATAAAGATGAAAGTTGAAATATTGACTTTTTCTTTCTGGATGCATACGTGAGTGGCATGCAGTGATTTATTAGCAATAAAATGCTCCAGTAAAAAGAAGAACAGCCAGGAGATGAAACTTATTTGGGGGAAGTTTTAGTAACAACATGGGAAAAGGGGGATTTGTGTGAAGGTGCACCTTTAATATGCGGTCTTTTCTAGAGTCTGCCCTCACTTAAAAAACGCAGGCTCTTCCATTACTGTACCGGAGAAGAAAAGAGCGAATATTGGCTGGGAGCTCAAACAAACTGCTCTTACATGGTACGACAGACGTGAAAGGCCTTTTATTCAATCTGTCTAATAAAGTAGGAGTTGTGCGGGATGGTGCGCGCTGCATGGTTAAGTGCTGCTTGAGTTGGTCGTGGGGGAGGACGTGCGGGATCACAGGTGTAATCAGAGCCGAGGTCGCGATTTCACCGGGTCATTAGCCTGAATGACGAGGATGGCCACGCCCCCCACCCCCCCTTCCGAAGTTAACTCGTGTTCCGACAAGCACTGAGACTCCAAAGCTCATATTTGAATAAGCGCTGGACAAACATCAGAATTTATGCCCCCCCCCCCCCCCCCCCCCCCCCCCCCCCCCCCCCCCCCCCCCCCCCCCCCCCCCCCCCCGCCCCTCCTCGCCTGGCGCCGATTTAACTGAACACACAGCGAACGCATCGCAGTTGGTCGGGAAAAGTGCTCTGCCCCAACTCTCTAATCCGTGCCATTTTGCCAAGCTGCTTTTTCCTCGCTGGGCCTAACAATGCTGAAGTCACTTTTCCTCTCGGTCTCTTTCCATTTATTTTTTATTTTTTGCAAACAACAACACATCATAATCCCTTGGTGAGCCCAACCGTATGGTCGTTTCTTGATCCTTTCTTTATCCACACCCCACTGACATTAATAATCTGTGGGACTGGGGAGAGGGTGTATGGGGCGAAGCACTAAAAAAACAACAAATAATATTAGTCATTTTGTGAGTGCATGTTTTTGTTATCTGCAGCTGGTATTGTTGTTGAAAATGGACTTTTTAAAAGTCTATATGAAAATATATAAGTATAATGTATGCCACTTTTAAATAACAATAATAATAGTTTAAATAACTACAGAAGTCGTAAACATTTTTTTACAAAGCCAGATTTAACTCTAGAGCCACATATGGACCAAATTTCAATCCGGCATTAAAGTGCACTTTTTGTGATTGAATTGCAGTCAATTAATGATTGAAAGTACTCGTTTAAACGCACACAAGATGCATTGAGGATCCTGTATGTAGTAATAATCCATTATACATATTATATTCATACATAACAATCAATGCATTGCAGAATGAGTGTTGTGAGTGCCATTCATAATGAATTAAAATGCTTATTTAATGTACTTCGATAGTAAATGTTTTTTTGTAATTATGAGACTAAAAGACAAATTACTGCACTCGGTGCCTTCCTAGTCACATTCCACCATAGTTGCATTTTGAATCACTGATAATCAGTGATTTAATGTTTATTCTATTTTTTTTACCATCAGTGAGTGCATTCTCATTCCGTGCCAATAAAGCACCAATGAAAATAGACAACTTAGTATATTATCATGCCACTTAGGCAGCACAACTCCAGTGAAACAAATGACAAGCCCTCACCACTTTCAAATGACGTTCATTTCTAAGGCAACCGTGGCCGTTTGAATGGAGAGACTGCCACCGCCACAGTGCAGCCAACCTTTTCCTATCCTGTTTCCACTCAGGCAAGAAATTCATGTCCAGACTTGGCTGTTATGGGGCGGATCTTCTAATCTTCCCATCTCAGGTGGGTTGAATCCCTGTTGTTTTGTCTAACCCGCCTGAAGAGGACGTCACCGGTCAAGCTCGAGGAACCGTGTGCAGACGCCGAGCTTCTTTAATCAAGTTCGTGCAACACGCGGTGGCGTGGAACAGATGTTTCTTAATCCACGTCCATACCATAACCAGAGTGCTGACAGCTGCGTTTCACACTGCCTCCTACCCACCGTGACCCCGGTCGCCTCTCTGCTGTCTGCTAATTACCTATCACAACATGCCCTCATAATGCCACGTTCCTGAACGCCTCCCAGGGAGGGTGACTCCTCGGGGGGAGAAAGCCTAATTGGACCAAGTGTCCATCTGCTGAAAGGGAGAGGTGGAGGTTGAGTGGAAGGAATGAGATAAATGCAGTAGGAAAAAAAAAACACCCAAGGACCTCGCAGTGCTATAATTAACGCTGACAATCAGGAATGTCGGGCGAACATGGTGTTTTTACCTCCTGCTTCATTACAGTCTAACGATCCCGGCCCCCGCCCCCTCAAGGTGTGTTCCCGACTCTAAACTACAGCTTATGAAAAAAGGCTCCAGGTTCTGCCGTGGGGAAGGCGAGAAAGGACGGGGAAGCTGGAATGGTGAGTGAAGGTGAAGACAGAAATAAGGGGAAAAGGAGGAGGAGGAGGAGGATCACAGGAGAAAGTGTGAGCTCCTCCGCGCCACATGATACTTCTGGAAAAAGTGCAGCCCGAGTCTCCTCGTGGTGAGAAAACAGGCAGCGTGTGTTTCATATGAAACAGAGCACAGCTGTTTCTCCAGCCCATCGCTCATCGCTCCATCCTAGAAAAAACAAAAAGGAAATAGCTTTGGGCTCCTTTACTAGTTAATCAAAGCATTTTCTGCCTTTATAATTCATGAGAGTGGTTTCGCCAAAAGTCAAGTGTATTTGTCCAGAGCATTTACGCCAAAATAACCAAACCAAGACAGGTGGAAATTCCTCCTCCAGGATACATGTTTTTTTTGAAGGGAGTAAAAATGTATCTAGGCCAAAGGCAGGATTCAAGGTTTGAATGGTACACGAAGACGGATGTTGACATCTGATAGTCTGCAGCGGAGCGAAACGAGCAGCAGTCGAGACTCTGGTATTCCTTCACATGCTGCTAAACTGGTAGAAACAGCACGGAGAGCGAAGGAGCCCATGACTTCTGGCTGAAGTTGAAGGAGGAAGGCAGTCAAATTTATTTTGATCCATTCGGCCGCCAAAATCTCTAACCTCATAGGATGACAGTTTTCCAAAACTCTGTCCAGTAAACCCGGAGCGCGGTGCGAGTCAGGTTTGTTGGCACTCTGCATGTTGAGAGTAAATGAAGCACAGGTAAAGACGAAAGAGCCCGCACATGGCGTAAACACACAATTAAGGGTGTGACACGCTCCCTATATTGTCAGGGAAGCTCATTTTAAATTCAGTAATATTCAGGTTGAAATGGAAGTGTTGAAAGCAGCGGGTTATTCCGCTTCCAGCCAAGTATGTGAGAATAAACACGGGACGCGCGACGCTGTCCCTCTCTGCCTTTGTTCACGTGGAAGACACATTTCCAGTGACGCAACGCTCCCCGAGCCTCTGCCTGCTCCCGCAAACCGGGCCTCCGTGAGGACGGCAGCGCGGATGATGCCGTGTCGGCAGCGATTGTCACCTCAGCCGCTGAGGTGTGCGGCGTCCGGACAGAGAGTGGAGCGCGCCTTTGACTGACAGCTCCATGGAGGCAAAGAGACACGATGACAGATGGTATCAAAGCGTCCCAGACACACCGAGGCACGATCGGGCTCTGTGAATGTATTTTTTTATTGTTCTTCTTTTTTTTTTTACGTGGGAGCCATTGAGCTGCTTATTTAAAAAAAGAAATATATTATTTCCAAGAATCTGGGATGAAGAAGAAGCGAAGTTGCCAGGGGGCCAGGAAACAAGTTGCCCCTGAGACTGCAGAGAAACACAGCTCTGTGTGTGTGTGTGTGTGTGCAGCTCTGGCAAACACTCCAAGACACACGCGCGCACACACACACACACACACACACACACCCAGATGGCAGAGGAATTTAGCCGAGGCTTTGATATGCAGATTGGATGCTGGCATGTCGTCTTTGCTGGCTGCGACTGTGTGTTATCGTTCCTTTAACTCAGCATTGGAGCTGATAACGTTTACCTGAAGGGGGCAGTGAACTGATAACATCCTCAAGACTCTGCTGCTCGCTCCTGGAAGGCTTGGAGTGCAACGGTAACAGTATCGCTGCACTCATATGTACAGGCTTGCCAACGCGCCCGCGTGCACGCCTACAAATACACACACACACACACATCGGCACACGAAAACAAAAATAAATAAATTGACCACTCTGTGTCTCCTTGGCAACTGCAGTGTGAATACTGTGACAACTTGGACGTACGTCGAAAGCAGTGAGAGGTAGAGGCGAGACTTTGACACTAACTCACACACGCACGCACGCACACGCACGCATACTGATCTCAGCGACGGCGGCAGCAGTGCAAGGGGAAGGCGAGAGATGCAGGGATGCTGATGTTGGAGAAAAAAAAATAAAAATGAAGTGGATGTTGTAGCACTGACATGTCAAACTTCAGGATTATGCTAATCAACCACGCTGATTTAAAATGGCACTGTGTGTCAGAAGATATTAGGAAAACATCACAGGCTTAGCAATATCTACATTGAATATAAATCCTGATGGCTGATTACTGTGGATGGCAGAAAGCCAACAATACATTAACAGATTATTGCGGTGAGCCACTCGCTCATTTGCACTTTTTCTCCCCTTCCCACTGGACCCTAGATTAGTTGCGTAAGCTTCTGTTACACACTGCTCATGGCATGTTTTTTTTGTTCTATAGCATTAAGGGCCACGGCTCTGCGATGCTTATGGTCCATTACCATGACAACTTTAGCCCCATATTAAGAGATTATAATCACGGAGTGAGTCGGTTTGGACTTTTTTTATTTTGTTGTTTTTTTTTTTTTAATTACACAGTTTTTCACGGCCGCGTCTGCCACATAAAACACCGGAAGCTTAGGGGAGGTATTTTTGGCCTGTGAGAGTATGAATGGAGGGAAATATGTTTCTCATCTAAAGCAAAGGGGATTTGTTTTGTAGTAACTATCACTATGAGATAAAAAAAAAAAAAAAAAAAACACACACTTTTCCTCATTGGCCATTCTTTAACCAGTGAGCCGACTTCATAGGAAAACACATTCAACCTTTGTTTTAGGCCTTGACCCTTTAGGGGCAGGAAGATGGTGGTCGCACACATCCCAATGGAGATTATTTCAGCTGTGATACTATCTGTCGCAAACGTGCGAATCTGGCCCGAGGAATCTTTGTCAGAATCACAAATGAAATCTTATTTTCCAACATTTTCCTGACATTAAGGTTGTTCCAGCATCACCTAGCAACAGTGCTGTACTCGTGCAATGGTTGTGGATGGAGCTACTGATATTCAGTCAAATCTGAAAAAAATAAAAATACTGATAGCATTATTAATCAAAAGGTTCAGTAGAGTGTGTGTATGTGTGTGTGTGGGTGGGTGGATTTCACCACTTTGGTTTTGCTTGTTTTTCAACTTTAATCCCAATGTGCCAGGAACAGACATGGGGAAAAAAAAAAGCTGTGCTCTGTGTGATCATGGTGCACCATCGGCCTGCGGTGTGTCACAGTATGGGGGTCAGATGGCTAAGCCCGAGGTCTGAATTTGATCATACGTGTCACACTGCACTCGGCTATTGTGAATTCCGTCTACGCCGCATGTGATGCCGCATATGTGCCCGTGTGAGCATTTCTTTGAAACCGAGCCCTTAAACTCAATTATTTCTTTGCTGTAAACACTTTAATTTCAGCTTCGGCACAAACTGTACTTCAGACAATGATACCCCGGATGAAACAATTATAGCACAGGGGAAACATTACATAACACAGAACATTAAGCGAAGAGCAATGCTGCAAAATCACACATCTCACGGTGGCTGTAATTTTAGATTAATTATTCAACTGTTTCACCACCAACACACCCAGGTGTTAACGCAGAGATGAATAGAACAGAGGAATTTGTGGAGGTCAGTCAGTGTTTTTTTGTTTTTTTACAAGCGATTATAATATTTTGCTATTGTTCAGAAAAAAAAAAACCCACTTAGTCTTTCCACTTAGAACTTGCGCACTGCATTTAGAGTGGAGGTAGACACACCTGATTGTAGGAAACTTTAATGCGATCGCTAGGCAGCATTAAGCCAGGACAATAATAAGTAATTATGATATGAGTAATAAGAGATAATAAGAGAGGCTCACCCTGTCTTCAGACAAAGCTCCCTCAATCTTGGCATTTCTTTGAAACCGAGCACTTAAACGCAATTGTTTCATTGCTGTAAAGATTTTAATTTCAGCTTCGGCACAAACTGTACTTCAGACAATGTTACCCTGGGTGAAACCATTATAGCACAGGGGACATTTCAGATTCATTATTCAACTGTTTCCTCCACTAACACAACCAGGTGGTAACGCAGAGATGAATAGAACAGAGGCCTTTGTGGAGGTCAGCCAGTGTTTTGTTTTTTTTATTTACTATTGTTCCAAAAAAAACAAAAAACACCTGAGTCTTTCCACTTCAGAAGTGGAACGTGCGCACTACATTTAGAGTGGAGGTAGACACACCTGATTGGAGGAAACTTTAATGCGATCGCTGGGCAGCATTAAGCCAGAACAATAATAAGTAATTATGATATGAGTAATAAGAGATAACAAGAGAGGCTCACCCTGTCTTTAGACAAAGCTCCCTCAATCTTGGCATTTCTTTGAAACCGAGCACTTAAACGCAATTGTTTCTTTGCTGTAAACATTTTAATTTCAGCTTCGGCACAAACTGTACTTCAGACAATGTTACCCTGGGTGAAACAGGGGACATTTTAGATTAATGATTCAAAACTGCTTATATAAGATATAACCTTTACTTGAAAGGAAAGCGTGTAATCCATGCAAATACATCCACTGTGGGTTTCATTGATGTGCTACCTATTGTATGCCGCACGCACGCTCAGTATAGATTTTAATTAGCATATGTACTGCATATATCCAATTATTCCAGTGATAGTGTTTAAATGCTTTAGGTCACGGTTGTGCTGCAGCTGTTGAGGTGTGCAAAACACCATTTACAGATATGTGGGCCAGTACTTGTAGGGTTAACATGAGGCTCTCTCTCTCTCTCCCCCTCTCTCTCTCTCTCTCTCCCCTTCATCTCTGCCCCTGTGCCGTGGTGAATTTTTCAAACAGAGATGCACTCATCGTCTGCGCTCTGAATGACTTGTCCTGGGGCGGTTCAATCCCGATGTTTTCTGACTCAAAGTCAAAGCAAAGGCACAGAAGACCTCGTGGAATGTAATATCACACAGTAAACAAGCACACATTCACACACACAGACACACACACTGACAACCTATCAACCAATCCGGCCAAAAATATACATTTAAAAAAATATAGAGTGCAGAGGCTAGTCCCCGGAGAAGTCAGTCTGAGGTCCCTTTTGCCTGGCACCAAACAGGAACAAGTGCTGAATTGTCCTTTTTTCACTTTTCACTTTGTTTTGTGTTTTCCTCGTTGGAAGACAGATCTGGGCAGCATTAGGCCAGGATAATAAGAGTTTTTGTTAAGACAGGCTCCCCCTGTCTTCAGACAAAGCTCCCTCAATCTTATTCTCTCACCTCCCACAGGCTGATGCCTCCAAATGAAACCACATCACTCTTGCGGGCCAATTTCACATTTCATACAGACTACTCCTCCAGGCCGTCATTTGTGTCAATACCTTATTGACCTGCGCGACGTGACATTATGTGGCTCCCGGGCTCTTGTCAGGCCATGTGTCACTCAAAAATGACTCATGGATCCGACGCAGCACCGATATATATATAGACCGCTCGAGGGCAGGGGCGGCGGAAAGAGCAGATATCTCGCGAGAGGAGCGCCTGGGATTGACACGCATGCGACGGTAGCCTACAGTCACCTGATCCACAAGCCGTACAATTAAGTGGAAGCAAGAAGAAACGGAAGAGCATCATTAAATCCGTCATCTGGCCCCCCCCTTTGTCAATCATCTGTGCTCGCCTTCTAACGGCCGTTGTGTGCTCGGAGACTCGTTTCTCGGCAAATATTACAATCACGCTTCCCCCAGCTCCCAGCAGCACAAAGCCACAACGGCAGGAAAATTAAAAGAAGGAGGGAGAGAAGGCGGGAAGGAACAGAAGACAAACATCAAAGTCAAAGACACTTGAAGCTCAGAGTGGTCAGAATTCCCCCGACTGAGACGTATCGTAGAGCAGGTGCATTCCTCTAACACGGGTGGTCCCGAGTGGTCCTTAAGGTTGTATATGCACACTTTTTTTCATTTGCACTCAAAGGTACAGGGACATTCCTGACAAGAAAGGGGCACATTATACGTATTTGGTATTATCGGAAACTTGAGGGGACGCTTTCAAAGGTACAAAGTGTTTTGTGGCCGGGAGTGATCCTCCCAAAGGGACTGTACCTTAAGACTGTACCTTTTCAAAGAGAACACAGTTTTCCGCGGGGCTACATTGCGCTGCCATGGACAGCCAGTTTTTTTTTTGTTCCTCACTGGCGATGGCCACCTTAGCGACCGCTCTACCCCTTTTTACTACATAGTGTGTGGGCGTTTTGGACCGAGCAGGCCTTCCAGCTTGATCAATCAAAATAGCCCCAACGGAAAATGTTCCCACTGTGCATGCAGGGAGATGTTAAGCGTCATTACCAGCAGGCAGGGGCCTTGGGGGGCTGATTACGAGACAATGTCGCATTGGCCCTATCCTGTGATTGCTGGAGGTCGTTGGGGTCATGCACGACCTGACAGGAACCGCTTGGAGCTCTGCTTGGCACACGCTGTCCCATACTTCAAGGGAGAAATGAGTATAATCTGACCAATACTCACAAACACAACCTACCATCCCGTCCTAGCGTGCACCAACTTTAGACAAACATTCCAAGCAGAAAATATTACTCGCTTGTATATGTATGACTTCTGTACTCCCATGGCCATGACGGATAACAGCACCACTCTGAATACTATTCTACCAGGCTCAGTCATGAGTACAGAAGGGATGAATTAATGAAGGAATGAATACAGACGACAGTTATCCTTTATGTATTCATTATTTGTCTCAGCAAATGACTTGGTATAGCAGCATTATTATTTCATGTTACATAGTCACCATTTACTAGTGCAAAGAAAATGCGGAACACGGCACTGCCCTTTTCTCCTTCTATGTCGCATTTATGATCATCTATTTCTCACCCATATCCGACGTGACGACATGCTTTCACTCACGTATGTACGGAAAGTGCTCTAAACTTGACAATGTAAAGTGTTTTCTTATTATGAGAACAAAAGAATAAATTATGGAAATGCCGCAATTCATGGGTTATTTCAGTCCCGGACCACAGGCAGAACAGGGTGCGGTGGATGACTAAGATGATAATTGTGAGTCATTAAACCGAGTGTCAAAGTGACTGTTGTTCAGGTTGCCATGTTTTTCGTCCGCAACACGGGACTGGGACTGGACTGGGGTTTTTGGTGGCATCCCACGAAGCCTCGCTGATCTCACAAGGGTTGGCGGTGTTAGGGAATACAGAACCACAAGCTTTGGCTTAGATTAAAGAGTTGAGACCTGGGTTTATTCCATGTCTGGAAAACCCAGCCGCAGACGGCGGTGCGGTGCACTGATTCATCTCCCTTACGTCACGTGATGGCGGACAGGTATTGTGGGTGTCTCCATAGAGCCGCCACTGATTACATCTCTGTCACACATCATACCACGTTGTGTGTGTGTGTGTGAGACCACCGCTAAACAGTGTCACCTAACCAGATAGAGCTCGAGAGAGCGGGTTTCCTCAGATATGGATGGTTGGAGGCTGGGTGGTTGGAGGCTGGATGGTTGGAGGCTGGATGGTTGGAGGCTGGATGGTTGGAGGCTGGATGGTTACCTGTACCTCCGCTGCCTGTTTGCCTGGCACACATTTGCATTGGAGTAGAGAGGAGCTGAGCAGAATAGCTTTTGATCTCTCAGCCTCTGTCTCTTTCATGCCGAAACACACCGGCAGATATGGAATGATGTGATGGGTGATATTGAGTGTGTGTGTGTGTGTGTGTGTGTGTGTGTATGTGCAGGAGTGCATGCATGAGAAAAAAGAGAAAGAGATCTCCGTGTGGGAACAAAAAAAGTATATAGCCGGAATGACTGTGCAAATCTGCAAAGAACTTGATTGGAGTCCAAATGAGCACAAACACACACACACACACGCACGCGCAAACACACACTGGCATGCCAGCATGGGTTGCCCGATTTGGTTAAAGTCAAAGTGCATTAGAGCAAGAGGGGAAAAAAAAATACTTTTCCAACCCCTCCATTCACTCTTTACTCTTTTTTGGGGGGGATTATCGAAACATCATGCCGGCTCCGACAACCACAACTGTCAAGCAGCAGATTTACATCCAAACCCATCAGCCCGTGCTTTTCTTGGAATATGTCATTTCACATTTCCGTCTGGGTTCAAATTCGAGGCAGCGCACCGAGATAATCTGTGGATTTCCTCTCTGTGCGGGTATTGACAACGAGCCCGAGTCTCAAAACATCAAATCGAATAAAAATTTCTTCGAGCCCAAATTCAACAAAGAAATGCCTCGGAGAATATCGAAACATGCAAATCAAATAAAACAGGAGAGATTATGTTATATGCAACATTATGAACGACACGAATACCAGTGCTAGGATAAAAGCCTGTATGGGTATACTGTGTATATACGTAAAACCATATCATGACCGATATTTGTTCAAAGTTAAAACGCCGGCAGGTAGGTGGTGAGATAGTCGGGTCTGAAAGGGCCGAGGCCAACTACATCATTGACATGTAGAATATACGTGATTTAAAAAAAAACTTTCTTGAATTATCATTGATAGGAATTATTAAATGTCCCATTACGATCCGATTGTCTGATCGTGTCAACACGTCACAAAGAACCAATGAAGGAACTCAGATTGCAAAGGGAAATAAGTCAATGTGCGTGACATTGTTTTCCTCCGCACGCCGACTGAAGCCACACGCTGAGGCTCAGGATTCTGGAGAGGCGGGCGACCCCGGGCCACCTCCCCCCTCCTCCTCCGTCTCCCTCACCTCACCTCGCCTCTCACCTCATTCTCATCCCCCCTGTCAGGATGATTTCAGGCTTGTTGTGTCTGGCCTGACTTGGTGGTGGTGCAATTGCAACAGTAATTACAACACTCTCTGAATGGTCTCTGGCTACCTATCATCCGCAGGCTTAACCCCCGATCTCCCATGTCGACGCGCAGAGGCCGCCAGGAAACCATGAACCCAAAATCAAATTACAATCACCATAAGAAAGGACGGGGTGACATTTCAATCCACCAATCCAGAAAAGGGATTAGGACCAAAGACCTCTTCTTTTGGGATGCGTTATCTTCTAAACATGACATAACAAAAAATAATTAAAAAAAAAA